>SJYO01049755.1:68631558-68659672 GCA_006410555.1 Capra ibex
ATAATTAAAAATAATAAATATACATAACTTTCAAGATGAACCACTGAAACGAATTTAAAACCACAAAATCAATAATCTTCATAAATTATAATTACATCAGTTCAAGTCAAGTCAAGTCAAGTCAACGAGTCAGTACAGACTGAGAAACACTGGGGTGCCTGACGTCGTAAAGTCCGAAGAGACAGGTAGTGGTTGAGGACCTCGAATAAGTCTGAGTTCATATAGTTACAAAAGAAGGTTCAAATTATAGAACACTTACAATAAAAACACATACACGAACACAAAAACAAACACACAATCTTTTTCATAAGTGGTATTACTTCAGTATTAGAAGACGAGATAAAAATTTAATACCGGAGAAAGAGAAATTTACCACACCCCTGTTGGACACAAGACTAAGATGGAAACATTACCTAGAGTTGTAGATAATCCAGTACAGTTGGGTAAAGAGTACCCCGTCGTAGTGTCGGTAGTGGACCGACTGGTTAGTTTGAAACGTTAACAGAATAGTATAAAGAACCATTTCAGGAAACCCTATAACTATGTTTAATGTGACTTTAATATTTAGTTTAACTGTTAATTCTATCAGAAGAACAAGTATTTGTACGATAAAGAGATTATATAATCTTAACAAATTGACGAAATTCGACATCTATAAGAACGGACGGAACATACAGATTATAATCTAAACAAGGTATAAATTACATATATATATATACATATCAAATATGTTTTTTCGTAAATAAGTAGTTAACATACAAGATTGTTGTGTAATTATCACGTATCTTATTATGACTGACGAAATATTCTAATATCGCAGAAGGGAATAAGAATGTCTCATTTAATGAAATAAGTCAAATATAAAAAATATAAAAATCCAAATAAACATAAGAAGTATGTTTATATGGAAGAACTAAGAATGTATAAAGAACACCACAGAAAAGGATAGAAGGACTCACATATAAGACTTTCGGGAATAAATTTCCACCTTACTAGAAACAAAGAAAAAAAAAAAAAAAGGAAAAAGACTATTACAGAAGGAGGGAGAGAATAAGTGAATTTTTTTTTTTTCTATCTAAGAGTCTCATTTGTTAAGATTTAATCTCATTAAAAGAGAGTAGTGTGACTATTAGAATAGGGTGTCAGAAGATCGAAAGTGAGAATGTCAACTTTACTGTCTACAGTATGTTTAAAGAAATACAGAAGATAATAATGTTTAAGGAGAAAGAAAGGAAATGAAAACTTAAATAGACGATATGAAGAAAACATGAACTTTTCCGTGTTCCTAGACTCAGTTTGAACCTATATAGAGTCAACACAATAACTATCAATTGGAATCTATTAAGGAAAGTACCCTTGTTATTTGTTTTGACGATAACTTGAAAGTAGACAATACTTCTAATAATGTCTGTAAAAGTAAATTTATAGTATATATATACTTAATAATAAGTATGATATTCACTTAATTAATTTAAGTTAGTCGTTTTTGAAGTTTTGACTCAGAGACACAAAACGAAAAAGAAAAAGACAATGGTAAACAGACCGTTTCCTCTATATGATTACTTCTCTTTAACAAATAAGTAGGGAGAGGTATATGGTTTATAATATAGAAAGAAAATCTTTGTACGGATGTATATATCTAATCGGAGGAATATATAGGAGGTGTTTAGATGTATTAAGTGATAAAAGTTTGATGTGTCTCAAACTTCTTGACTCTAAAGTAATCATACTCTTACCTTTTATACTGTTAATGTTTAAGTTGCTCTTAATGACGTTTCTTTACTTTTCATCGAAACACCCTGAAAGACACGAATAGTAAAGTGTTATTTATGTACGTAACTAAGTAATACGATACGTCGACTTTGATTATATTAAAACACACAATTAATAGAGGTTTTTTTACATAATTTTCTTGTTCATTTTCGTCATATTAACTTTCTTGAAACGATATTTGAAGGATATTTTTTCTTTTCTATTTATTATGAAAGGATTATGCATGTGTCAACTTACGTCTCTAGGTCTCTTATCGTGTCTCCCTAATTTTTTTTTTTTTTTTTTTTGAAAATTTCACTCGTTATGTTTCTTTGTCTCCTTTTGTTATCTTACCCTTTCTGATCTTTAGACAAGTTTTTTAATACTCTATAGTTACCTATCCAGTTAATTAACTATTTTTTAGGTTGACGTTACGTCCTCTGGGGTCAATCTAAAACCTAACCATTATAGACAACCTAAACTCATGTTGTGAAAGTGTCGTAGTAGAAAGTCCTAAACTTTATTGAGTTGACCTTACGGTAGTGGAGGTGATCGAAACAAGTATCACTACGAAAGATTCCGGGTGAACTGTAGTGTAAAGTTCTACAGACTGAGATCTAATCACTAGTATAGTAGTGCTAATAGACCCAATACTTCTAGAAAAAACATGTCAAGAAGGTACATAAGAACGGTAGAAAAGAATTATAGAAGACGAAGACAATCCAGGTATGGTAAAGACAGGAAATAACTCGGGTAGAACCGTACTTTATAAGGGAACAATAGAGATTAAAAGAATTTCTCTAGAGATCAGAAAGGGTAAGACAAGAAAAGGAGATAAAGAAACGTAACTAGGGACTTCTTCCGAAAGAATAGATAAGAACGATAAGAAACCTTGAGACGTAAGTCTACGAATATAGAAAGGAAAAGAGGAAACGAAAAGCGGAGAGAGGAAAAGTGTCGATAAACATTCCGGAGGGGTCTGTCGGTAAAACGATAAAACGTAAAGAAAAGGTACCCCTACCAGAACTAGGGACAGAGTACATGTTACAGTGCTTGGAGCAAGGTATCAAGTAGTCCGTGAGATAGATAGTCTAGCTCCGGTAATTTAGATAAAGAGTGAAGGTGACATATTAGTATTCCCTAAACTAAATCCAGTATGGACTTACCAGATCGTCAAAATGGACGAAAGAAGTCACACTCAGACTTAAACCATTATTCCTCAAGTACTAGACTCGGTGTCAGTCGAGGACCAGAACAAAAACAACTGACATATCTCGAAGAGGTGGAAACCGACGTTTCTCATGTTAGTTTGAGTAAAACCACAACTGGTAGACCACTACAGGTACACATCTTGGAAGAGAACACAACAACCTTCTCCCACAAACGATACTGGTCACGGAAAAGAACCGTTTTTACATAATCAGAAATGGGACGAAGTAAGGTGTAAGGTTCCGGTTTAAACGGACAATGAGGTCCACAAAGAACTGTAGGATGAAAACGTAAGGTCAGGGGAGCTTACTTTTCGTGTAGAAAAAACACACAATCAAGATTTTCCAGAACATCCAGAAGTATTTTGGCAAGTTGAAGTCAAAGAAGTCTCAATGACCAACCCCGTATCTGAACCTATTGACACTATAACTTACCAAACGGAACCTCTACTTGTCTCTATTAAGACGGTAAAAACTCTAACGTTGGTACATGACGCAAAGTCTGAGAAAACAACTGGTATTACCGATGAAGTAAAGAAGACTCCCCAAGGACGGGTGTCATCATCTATATTACCAGTAGACTCAACTTAAGTGGGTAAGGTCAGGTAAAATCAAACTCCTAAGCATCTTACAACTGCAAGTGGGAACGGTAGAGAACAAACTGGTGAAGGTTAAACGGAACTAAGTATCTGTACTGTAAGGTCCAAGAATACGTTATAACGAGAAATGTCGTAGTTTAGAACAAAGATAGTGGTCAGTGTAAGTGTTGACCCATGACAAAAACGAAACCGAGGTAGAGAAGTAAGAAAGACCTCAATAAAGAGGTGACTGGAGGTCATCGCATAACCCGTGGATTACTGGACCCCTCTAAGAAAAAACCATAGGATAGTAAAACGGAAAAGTATAATAAGTACCCCAAGAGTTCCGTTCTTATGACTTCATCGAACGGTAAGGGAAGAGGTCACCTGGTGTAAGATAGTCTGTAGAGGTAGTACTGGGCGGGAAGAACCCAACGGAGCATCCGTACCGAGCCAAAGTAACTCAATCTGTTCCGACACCAGGATAACACTAATCTAACTGATCAAAAGACACTCATACCAAAATGACACAGACAGGAGACTACGGGAGAACGTTGTAGCTGGTAGAATGAACCCAAAGAGAATGGAACCCACGCCCCATAGAGAAGTGTCGACGAGGTCGTTTCGTGTCGGTGAGTTATACGGTCGTTTAAACCTTTTGAGTCGTCACCGGTGTCCTGACCTTTTTCAGTCAAAAGTAAGGTTAGGGTTTCTTTCCGTTACGGTTTCTTACGAGTTTGATGGCGTGTTAACATGAGTAGAGTGTACGATCATTTCATTACGAGTTTTAAGAGGTTTGGTCCGAAGTCGTTATGCACTTGGCACTTGAGGGACTACAAGTTCGACCAAAATCTTTGTCGTCTCCTTGGTCTTTAGTTTAACGGTTGTAGACGACCTAGTACCTATTTCGTTCTCTCAAGGTCTTTTTTTGTAGATAAAGACGAAATAACTGATGCGGTTTCGGAAACTGACACACCTAGTGTTATTTGACACCTTTTAAGACTCTCTATCCTTATGGTCTGATGGACTGGACGGAGAACTCTTTAGACATACGTCCAGTCCTTCGTTGTCAATCTTGACCTGTACCTTTTTGTCTGACCAAGGTTTATCCTTTTACTCATGTAGTTTAGACATATAACAGTGGGACGAATAAATTGAATATACGTCTCATGTAGTACTCTTTGAGACCCGACCTTCTTTGTGTTCGACCTTAGTTCTAAAGGTCCTCTTTATAGTTATTGGAGTCTATACGTCTACTGTGGTGGGAATACCGTCTTTCACTTCTCCTTGATTTTTCGGAGAACTACTTTCACTTTCTCCTCTCACTTTTACAACAGAATTTGGAGTTGTAAGTCTTTTGCTTCTAGTACCGTAGACCAGGGTAGTGAAGTACCCTTTATCTACCCCTTTGTCATCTTTGTCACAGTTTGAAGTAAAACCCCCCGAGGTTTTAGTGACATCTACCACTGACCTCGGTACTTTAATTTTCTGTGAATGAGGAACCTTCTTTTCAATACTGGTTGGATCTATCATATAAAATTTTGCCTCTGTAATGAAACGTTTGATTAAAGGCAGATCAGTTCCGATGCCAAAACTCCACTTCAATAAGTCATCATAGGATGAGAAACGCTGGGGCACCTGACATTGGGTGATCCGAAGAAGCAGGTACCCTAAGAGGTCCGTTCTTATGACATCACCAAACGGTAAAGGAAGAGGTCCCCTAGAAGGGCTGGGTCCCTAGTTTGGGCCCAGAGGGCGTAACCTCCGTCTGTGAAATTGGAAAAGGACACCAGTACATACCTACACTCTCAACCTGACACTTCTTCCGACTCACGACTTCTTAACTACGAAAACTTGACACCACAACCTCTTCTGAGAACTCTCAGGGAACCTGACGTTTCTCTAGGTTGATCAGGTAAGACTTCCTCTAGTTTGGAACCTAAAGAAACCTTCCTTACTAGGATTTGGACTTCGAGGTCATGAAACCGGTGGAGTACTCTTCTCAACTGAGTGACCTTTTCTGAGACTACGACCCTCCCTAAACCCCGTCCTCCTCTTCGACTGCTGGCTCCTACTCTACCGACCTACCGTAGTGCCTGAGCTACCTGCACTCAGACTCACTTGAGGTCCTCTACCACTACCTGTAACTTCGGACTGTACGACACTAAGTACGTCAGTGTTTCTCAGACTGTGCTGACTCGCTGACTTGACTTGACTAATAGACGACCTTTACCCTATCTGATTGGTTAAGTCATAAGGACCTGAAGGGAACACCGAGTCGACATTTCTTAGACGTGTGTTACTCCCTCTCGACCCAAGTTGGAGACCCACCCCTTCTATTGGACCTCTTTCCTTTCCGATGGGTAAGGTCATAAGACCGGACCTATTAAGGTACCTGACATATCAGGTACCCCAACGTTTAAAAACCTGTACTGACTCATTGAAAGTTCCCTTATATAGTACGTTTCTATCCTTGTTATTTCCTGTCTTTACCGTCCCTGGATTATCTTCGTGTTCTCTACTTCTATTCCACCCTTTTGTGTGTCTTTTGATTTATTTTTTACTAAAATAGTAGGTCTATTAGTGATACCATACCAGTGAGTGGATGTCTGTCTGTAGCACCTCGTACTTCTGTTTTCCTAGAATTTTTCGTAGTGATACTTGCTCCTATTACCTCCAACATCTCAAAGTCGACTCGATAAAGTGTAGGATTTTCTACTACGACAATTTCACGGCATGAGTCATACTGTTTTTTAACCTTTTCAGTTGTTATCGGTATTATGACATTTTCCAGTCAAAAGTAAAGATAGTGTTTCTGCACGTTACGGTTTCTTACGAGTTTGATGACATGTTAACGTGAGTAAAGTGTTCGATCGTTCCATTACGAGTTTTAGGAAGTTCGATCCGAATTTGTCATATACTTGGTTCTGGAAAGTCTCTCCATTTTCGATCTAAATCTTTTCCGCGCCTTTTGTTTCTAGTTTTAAGTTTGTAGGTAACCTAGTATCCTTTCATTATACATACCGACTCTGGAAGTGATAACTGGACTTAGATAGTGTTGTAACAATTAAACGATATGGGGTTATGTTTTAGCGATACCACAGTGGTTTTTTTTTTATATATAATTTTTATATTTTCAAATAAAGAAGAATTAACTTATATGATCTCGGAAACTAACACAAGTCAAGTCAACGAGGTAACACACGTTACGAAACCCTGAGGTACCTGACGCCGTACGGTCTGAAGGGACAGGTAATTGTTGAGGACCTCGAACGAGTTTAAGTACAGGTAGCTCACTTACTACGGTAGGTAGAAAAGGAGACAACAGTGGAAGAGGACGGAAGTTAGACAGGGTTTTAGTCTAAGAAGAGATTACTCACTCGAGAAACGTAGTCAAACAGTTTCATAACCTCTAAGTCGAAGTCCTAGTCAGTAAGGTTCTATATAAGTCCTGATTTAAGGAAATACTAACTGACCAAACTAAAGAAACGTCAGGCTCGTTTAGAGTTCTCAGAGGGGGTTGTGGTGTCAAGTTCTCGTAGTTAAGGAGTCACAAGTCGAAAAAAATTCCAGGTTGTGAGTGTATGTATGTACTGATGACCTTTTTTTGTATCGAAACCGATCTACAGGGAAACAACCGTTTCATTACAGAGACGAAAAATTATACGACAGGTCCAACAGGTATCAAAGAGAAAGTTCCTTTTCTGTAGAAATTTAAATTTAGTGACGCGGTAGACGTCACTAAAACCTTGGGTTTTTTTATTTCGGACGGTGACAAAGACACTAAAGAGGTAGATAAACGGTAACTTCCCTACCCTAGTCTACGGTACTAGAATCAAAAAACTTATAAGTCAAAATTTGATCGAAAAAGTGAGAGGGGAAAGTGTAAGTAGTTTTCCGATAAATCAGGGAAGAAACGAAAGACGGTAATTGTACCACAGGAGATGTATTGACTCCAACGACCACAAAGAGGGTCGTTAACACTAAGGTCGAACACGAAGTAGGTCGGACCAAAAACGTACTATATGAGACGTATATGTAATTTATTCGTCTCACTGTTATATGTCGGAACTGGAAGAGGAAAGGGTCAAGACTTTGGTCAGTTAACTAGGTACAGGTCGAGATAGGTAAGGAAGAACTGGACGTATGTCCAAAGAGTTCTCTAACCATCCCATCAGACTATAAGGGTAGAGAAATTCTTAAAGGGTACCTAACAACACTAGGTATGTCATTTTCCGAAATCATATCAGTTCCTTTGTATTCATCTACAAAGAGACCTTAAGAAAACGAGAAAGATACTAGGTTGTCTACAACCGTTAAACTAGAGACCAAGGAGACGGAAAAAATTTAGACCGAACTTATAGACCTTTAAGAGTCAAGTACTTGATGACTTCGGATCGAACCTCTTAAAACTCCTAATAAAAGCATCACACACTACACTCACATTAAACCGACACGTATAATTTTGTTTAACACCTTTTAAGAATTTTACTCCCATTATACTCCGGTGGAATGGACGGAGGACTTCTTGACCATACGTCCAGTTCTTCGTTACCAATCTTGGTCTCTACCTTGTTACCTGACCAAGTATTAAACTTTCCTCACGTAGTCCCGACGTATAACAGTGGGACAAATAAATTGAATATACGTCTAATGTAGTACTTTTTACAGACCCACACACTTAGTGTTCCACCTTAGTTCTAACGACCCTATTTATCGTTGGTGTCTATATGTTTACTATGGTGAAATTACTGTCTTTCACTCCTCCTTCAGTTCTCGGAGAACAACTCTCACTTTTTCGGTCGAATTTTAAGTTTAAAGTTTTTTGTTTTTAGTGCCGTAGGTCCGGGTAGTGAAGTACCACCTATTTACCCCTTTTTTCCTATGTCACTGTTTAAAATTAAAGAATACGAGGTTTTAGTGAGGTTGGTACTTAAATTTTCTACGAATGAGGAACGTTCTTTTCCATCCTGTTTGGAGTGAAGTCAAGTCAGTGAGTCAACACAGACTGAGAAACACTGGTGTACCTCACGTCGTGTGGTCCGAAGGTACAGGTAGTTGTTTAAGGTCTCTAATGAGTTTGAGTACAGGTGACTCAATCACTACCGTAGGTTGGTTGAGTAGGAGACAACAAGGGAAAAGGAGGACGGAAGTTAGAAAGGGTCATGGTCCCAGAAAGGTTTCTCAATCAAGAAACGTTGTCCACCGGTTTGATAACCTCGAAGTCAAAGTCGTAGTCAGGAAGGTCACTATAAGTCCTGGCCAAAAGAAATCCTAACTGACCAAACTAGAGAAACGTCAAGTTCCCTGTGAGTTCTCAGAAGATGTTGTGGTGTCAATTCTTCGTAGTTAAGAAACCGTGACTCGAAAGAACTATCATGTTAAGAGTGTAGGTATGTACTGATACCCTTTTTTGTATCGAAACTGATCTACCTGAAACAACCGTTTCATTACAAAATCAAAAAATTATACTACAAATCCAACCAGTATCGAAAAGAAGGTTCCTCGTTCACAGAAAATTAAAGTACCGACGTCAGTGATAGACGTCACTAAAACCTAGAGCGGGTGGGGGTTTTTTTATTTATTTATTTCAGAGAGTCACAAAGTTAAGAAAGGGATAGATAAACGGTACTTCTCTATTGTCATACTTGTCATGACAAGGGGTACTTGTCATACTTTTCCGTTTTTCTATACTGTGACTTTCTACTTGAGGGGTCCAGCCATCCACGAGTTATACGATGACCTCTAGTCACTTCTTTATTGAGGTCTTTCTTACTTCCTTACCTCATTTTCGTTTTTTGTTGTGGGTCATCACCTACACTGACCACTACCTTCGTTCCATGCTACTGCATTTCTCGTCATAACGTATCCTTGGACATTACAATCCAGGTAATTAGTTCCGTTTGACCGTCACTAGTTCGTCCTCTACCGTTCCCACTTGTGACCGTAAGATCCTTAGTCACTTAATTTTTCCTGACCTAACCTCTTAAATTGAGTCTACTGGTAATATATATTATAACACTCGTTCTTAGGGAATCTTCTTTACCTCATCGGTAGTATCAGGTTTTTTTTTTTTATTATTATTATTATTTCACAGACTTTAAGTCATGAACCTACGTTAGAATATTTTCTGTCTTCCTAGAGATAAACAAAGGTTCCGTTTAGTAAGTTATAGTATCATTAGGTTCAAATACGGGGATGGTCATTACGACTTCTTCGACTTCAACTTACTAAGATACTTCTGAATGTTCTGGAAGATTTAGATTGTGTGGTTTTTACTACATGAAAAGTAACATCCCTTAACCTTACGTTTTCATCTTTCAGTTCTTTGTGGACTTCATTGTTCGTTTAAACCGAGACCTCATGTCTTACTTCGTCCCGTTTCAGATCATCTCAAGACGGTCCTCTTACGTGAGCAGTGTCGTTTGTGGAAGAAGGTTTTCGTCTTCTCTTTTGACATGTGTACCTGTAGTGATTTACCAGTTGTGGTTTTAGTCTGACTAATATATAGAAGTCGGTTTCTATCTCTTCGAGATATGTCAGTTGTTTTTATTCTGACCCTCGAGTGACACCGAGTCTAGTACTTGAGGAATAACGGTTTAAGTCTGATTTTAACTTTTTCATCCTTTTTTTGGAGATCTGGTAAGTTTATACTGGATTTAGTTTAGGAATTACTAATAAGTCACTTTCACTCTTTATCTAAATTCCCTGATGTAGACTATCTGTCTCACGGAGTACTTCACACCTGTCTACAAACACTGTAACATGTCCTCTTTCCCTCGTTCTTAGAGTTCTTTTTCTTTGCGTTTTTTCGTTTTACCGAGAGACCCCTCCGGAATGGTATCGAAACTTTTCTTCTCTTCGTTTTTCACTTCCTCTCTACCTCTCTATGTGGGTAAAATTTACCACTCAAGGTTTCTTCTCGTCCCTCTCTATTCTTTCGGAAGGAGTCCATAGTGACGGTTCTTTGGCTCCTTTTGTTAACTTACCCTTTCTGATATCTAGAGAAGTTCTTTTAATCTCTATGATTCCCTTGTAAAATACGTTTCTACCCGAGTTATTTCCTGTCTTTGGAATATCTGTTTTGTTTGTCTTCTCTAATTCTTCTCTACCGTTCTTATGTGTCTTCTTGACATGTATTTTCTAGAAGTGATGGGTCTATTAGTANCACCTGTCTACAAACACTGTAACATGTCCTCTTTCCCTCGTTCTTAGAGTTCTTTTTCTTTGCGTTTTTTCGTTTTACCGAGAGACCCCTCCGGAATGGTATCGAAACTTTTCTTCTCTTCGTTTTTCACTTCCTCTCTACCTCTCTATGTGGGTAAAATTTACCACTCAAGGTTTCTTCTCGTCCCTCTCTATTCTTTCGGAAGGAGTCCATAGTGACGGTTCTTTGGCTCCTTTTGTTAACTTACCCTTTCTGATATCTAGAGAAGTTCTTTTAATCTCTATGATTCCCTTGTAAAATACGTTTCTACCCGAGTTATTTCCTGTCTTTGGAATATCTGTTTTGTTTGTCTTCTCTAATTCTTCTCTACCGTTCTTATGTGTCTTCTTGACATGTTTTTTCTAGAAGTGTTGGGTCTATTAGTACTACCACACTAGTGAGTGGATCTCGGTCTGTAGGACCTTACACTTCAGTTAACCCGAAATCTTTCGCAGTGATGTTTGTTTCGATCACCTCCACTTCCTTAAGGTCAACTTGGTAAAATTTGTGATTTTCTACTACGACACTTTCACCACGTGAGTCTTGTGGTCGTTTAAACCTTTTAAGTCGTCAACGGTGTCCTGACCTTTCCAGGTTAGAGAAAAGGTCAAAAGTAAGGTTAGGAATACTTTCCGTCACGGTTTCTTACGAGTTTGATGGTGTGTAAACGTGAGTAGAGTGTGTGATCATTTCATTACGAGTTTTAAAAGGTTCTGTCCTAAGTTGTTATGTATCTGGCACTTTAAGGTCTACAAGTTCAACCAAAATCTTTTCCGTCTCCTTGGTCTCTAGTTTAACGGTTGTAGTCGACGTAGTGTCTTTTTCGTTCTGTCAAGGTCTTTATGCAAATAAAGACGAAATAACTGATACGGTTTCGGAAACTGACACACCTAGTGTTATTTGACACCTTTTAAGACTTTCTCCACCCTTATGGTCTGGTGATCTGGACAGAGAACTTATTAGACATACGTCCAGTCCTTCGTTGTCAATCTTTACCAGTACCTTGTTGTCTGAATAAGGTTTATCCTTTTCTTTCATACAGTTCCGACATATAACAGTGAAACGATTAAATTTAATATCCGTCTTATGTAGTACTCTTTACGAACCGACCTACTTCGTGTTAGACCTTAGTTCTAACAGTCCTCTTTATATCTTATTAGAATCTATACGTCTACTGTGGTGGGAATACCGTCTTTCACTTTTTCTTTATTTCTCGGTGAACTACTTTCACTTTCTCCTCTTACTTTTTAAATCCAATTTCGAGTTATAAGTCTTTTGTTTCTACCCGTAGGTCAGGGTAATGAAGTACAGTTTACCTACCTCTTTGTCACCTTTGTCCTTCTGAAGTATAAAACCCCGAGGTTTTAGTGACTTCTACCACTGACGTCGGTACTTTAATTTACTACAAATGAAGAACTCACTGTTCAATACTGGTTGGATAGTCAAGTCAAGTCAGTGAGTCAGCACAGGTTGAGAAACGCTGAGGTACTTAGCGTCGTGTGGTCCGGAGGGACAAGTAGTGGTTGAGGGCCTCAAGTGAGTCTGATCGCAGATAGCTCAGTTACTACGGTAAATCGGTAGAGTAGGAGACAGTAGGGGATAAGGAGGACGGGGGTTAGGGAGGGACGTACTCAGAAAAGGTTACTCAGTTGAGAAGGGTACTCCACCGGTTTCATGACCTCAAAGTCGAAGTCGTAGTAAGGAAGGTTTCTTTAGGGTCCCGACTAGAGGAAATCTTACCTGACCAACCTAGAGGAACGTCAGGTTCCTTGAGAGTTCTCAGAAGAGGTTGTGACGTCAATTTTTCGTAGTTAAGAAGTCTAGAGTCGAAAGAAGTGATAGGTTAACAGTGTAGGTATGTACTGTTGACCTTTTTGGCATCGGAACTGATCTGTCTGGAAACGACCGTTTCATTACAGAGAAGAAAACTTATACGATAGATCCAACCAGTATTGAAAAGAAG
Source organism: Capra ibex (assembly GCA_006410555.1). Lineage (NCBI taxonomy): Eukaryota > Metazoa > Chordata > Mammalia > Artiodactyla > Bovidae > Capra > Capra ibex. The sequence continues at coordinate 68,644,267 of SJYO01049755.1, forward strand.
GTTCCTCATTCGCAGAAAATTAAAGTACCGACGTCAGTGGTAGACGTCACTAAAACCTCGGCGTTTTTTATTTCAGACTTTGACAAAGGTGACAAAGGGGTAGATAAAGGGTACATCTCAACCCTAGTCTACGGTACTGGAAGCAAAAAACTTACAACTCGAAATTCGGTTGAAAAAGTGAGAAGTGAAAGTGAAAGTAGTTCTCTGAAAAATCAAGGAGAAGTGAAAGACGGTATTCCCACCACAGTAGACGTATAGAGTCTAATAACTATAAAGAGGACCGTTAGAACTAACGTCGAACACGAAGAAGGTCAGGTCTCAAAGAGTACTACATGAGACGTATATTCAATTTATTCGTCCCACTGTTATATGTCGGAACTACTTGAGGAAAAGGATAAACCTTGGTCAGACAACATGCTACAGGTCAAGATTGACAACGAAAGACTGAACGTATGTCTAAAGAGTTCTCCGTCCAGTCCAACAGACAATAAGGGTAGAGAAAGTCTTAATAGGTGTCATATAACACTAGGTGTATCAGTTTCCGATATGTCTTATAGTTTTTCGTCTAATCACTGAAACCGTTGTTTACAGGTAGATCAGTTCCGATAGTAAAAAGGTCATCAGTATGTACCTACAATCTCAACCTGATATTTAAACTTGTACTCCTTAACTACAAAAACTTGATACTACAATCTCTTCTAAAAACTCTCAGGGAACCTGACGTTCCTCTAGGTTGGTCAGGTAGGATTTCCTTTAGTCAGGACTTATAAGTAACTTTCCCGACTAAAACTTCATTTTGATATTATGAACCGGTGGACTACACTTCTTGACTGAGTAAACTTTTCTGGGACTACGACCCTTTCTAACTTCCACCCTCCTCTACCCCTACTGTCTACTACTCAACCAACCTACCGTAGTGACTGAGTTACCTGTACTCAAATTCATTTGAGGTCCTCAACCACTACCTGTCCCTCTTGATCGCACCACGTCAGGTACCCCAGTGTTTCTAAACCTTTACTGACTCGCTGACTTGACTTGACTACTGTGGTCTACGGTACTAGAATCGAATGACTTACAACTCAAAATTCGGTTGAAAAAGTGAGAGAAAGTGAAAGTACTTCTCAGAGAAATCAAGAAGAAGTGAAAGACGGTATTCCAAACTCAGTAGACGTATAGACTCCAATAACTATAAAGAGGACTGTTATAAGTAAGGTCAAACACGAAGTAGGTCGGACCGTAAAATGTACTACGTGAGACTTATATTCAATTTATTTCTCCCACTGTTATATGTCGGAAATACATGAGGAAAGGCCTAAACCTTGGTCAGACAACAGGGTACACGAAAAGATTGACGACGAAGAACTAGACGTATGTCTGAATAATCTTCTACCCATACCACCAGACAATAAAGGTAGAGAAATTCTTAAAAACTGTCAAACAACACTGGGTATGTCAGTTTCCGAAACTGTATAAGTTATTCCGTTTAATCTACAAAGAGACCTTGAGAGAACAAAAAAGTCACTAGTGTGCCTACAACTGTTAAACTAGAGACCAAGGAGACGGAAAAGATTTAGGTCGAACTTGTAGACCTTTAAGTACCAAGTGTTTGACAATTGTGGACAGAACCTCCTAAAACTGGTAATGAAATGATCGCATCCCCTACTTACGTTAACATACCACTAAACTTGTAAGAAACGGTAACGGAAAGAAACCTTAAACTTACTTTTGACTGCAAAAGGTCAGGATACCGGTGACGTCTTAAAAGGTTTTAAAGACCGTATACTTCACGTAGTGAAAGTGTCGTAGTCAAAAATCCTAAATTTTATCGAGTTGACCTTAAGGTAGTGGAGGTGATCGTAACAAGTATCACTAAGGAGGATTCTGGGTGAACTGAAGTGTAATGTCCTATAGACCCAGATCCGCTCACTAGTACTGAAAAGTCCTGGTTAAAGGAAATCCTAATTGACCAAACTAGAGGAAGGTAAGAACTTCAGGTTCCCTGAGAGTTCTCAGAAGATGTTGTGGTATTAAGTTTTGGTAGTTAAGAAAACTTCTCTATGTAACGAATATAAAATAAATCAATAAGAACATCTATAAATAGTACGAGGGAGTAGAAGTTGTGTAAACGAACAGAAGAATGTAACAATTTTATAGACACAATGGTCAGAGGAAAGATGTCCGAAGTTTTAGTATGGAGGAGAACGAAGACCACAGACAGGGGACTAACAGTTCAAACCAGGTGTCCGAACACGATAATAGGGTAATTATCCCTAAAATTAAGCACAAAACCACTGGTTTTAGACGGGACCTGTAACTCGCCCCGGAGGGGAAACGAGACACCAACAAAAAAGGGACAGTCCCGTCTCAGACGAGGGATGGAAAAGCACATCTCTGAGACCTAAACAAAGACTCGATACAAAGACTTGACTTCACGTTCCATCCGTTCTAATCTCATGAGGGTGACCCTGTCTTCGGTGACTTATATAGAGAAGACTTCAAGTGGACACTTACAAAAGACAACATAGGGGAAAGTATGTGACATGTCCGAGGACTTCATATTACAACAACCGTGAAGAGAACCACGGTGAAATTGACACCCACACGGTCATAAACCAAGACCACTGGGAATACACGACAAAAGTGGGTCGGTGGTCAAGTCCAGTGGCTCCAGTTCAGGGTCCTGACGTTATCTGAACGTTATCAATAACACGTGGATACACTCGATATCTCCGTCGGAGATTCTGGTCTGAGTAGAGTCGATGTTTTAGTGAACAGAAAAGTCTACAAGGTGTCCACGACTTAAATCCTTTGGTAGTCACCTCCACCTTAAGACGTCAAACGTCTCGGTACTTCTCTCTATAGTGGAGAAGAAGGAATGAGTCTACCGACGACCCCAAGTCGACACCAAAGTAGGAAAGGGGACCCGTCTAAAGGATAAGTACCTGCGGTAGATACGGAAGGAACCTACCGTCCCAGTCAGGACCCTGGGTGACAGTCTTAACGAACACTAATTTCAACTGGTGAGGGTGGGTACAGTCGTGCCCACTCCGCACCGTAGACGGACACCAAGATCTCCTCCACCAGTCTCGACGAGACCTCGGGTTCTATCGCCGACACTGAACGTGGGTAAAGGTCTCGAGTACATCAACCACAGACAACGGACCCCTCGTAAGTGTCCCTATCTCCTATAATACTACTAGGAGAATAGTGCGTGAAAAGTTATTACCACGGAGTAGACGAACCACCCGGGTCCGAAGAAGGATCTTGTGGGAGTCCTTCATGTAGGAGTAAACGGACCCGGGTTGAAGAAGTCCCTCAAAGTCGTACACTGGGACCAGGAGAAGGACCCAGTCCCGAAACCTCAATTCGAAATCGTGGACTGTGAGTGGGAGTAGATGTCTCCTTCCAGAGTCCAATTTCTTCAGTCTCACCGTCACGGTTGGGTGACACGACCGATTACAGGTAAAACGGAAGGTGTTTAGTCAAAGACGAAAGAAGTAAATCCGAGACTTCGAGGGGGAGACAGGTTAGATTAAAGAGACGGTCACTTCTCAAAAGACTTCCACGTCCTTTGAAAGGAAAAAGTTTCGAGGGAGGGGTCACACCTTCGGTACAGGATTAAGGAAGAAAATAAAAAAGGAGAATAAGATGGACCAATGTACCTCCGAAAGAACAGTGAGTCTAAAGACTCCAGAAGACAACTATGAGTCATCGACAAGACACATTTAGTAAGCTGAACATCTACATAAAAGTTACAAAGACACCTCCCACCACTTGAGACAAAGGATGGGGAGAAGGTAAAACTAGTGATGGGGATTTCTGTCCGTACATATACTATTGTAATAACTATTATCGTTTTAGATTCTTTACTTCCATATTTACACTCTTGCCTATTTATTTATATAACTGTATTATCTTGTAATTCATCGGTAATTCACAATTTTACAAGTGTGACAAGTACCCCAAGAGTTCCGTTCTTATGACTTCACCAAACGGTTAGGGAAGAGGTCACTTGGTGTAAGACAGTCTGGAGAGGTGGTACTGGTCGGGTAGAACCCAAGGGGACGCCCATACCGAATCAAAGTAAATCAATCTGTTCCGACACCAGATGACACTAATCTAACTGGACAAAAGACACTCATATCAAAGTCACACAGACGGGAGACTAGGGGAGAACGTTATGGATGGTAGAATGAATCCAAAGAAAATGGAACCCGTACCCCATAGGGAAGTGCCGACGAGGTCGTTTCGTGTCGGTGACGTGGCATGGAACCTACTTCTCATAGAGGAGTGGTGGTAGGAATGACTAGAAGTTGCACCCTATCGAGGAGATCCGTGAGGACACGGTCGCGTCGGTGACAAGGTACCTGTACTCAACGAGAAGGACCGATGGCGGGGCCGGAGTCCACGTCCCAACGAGGAGGGCCGGTGACGGGGACATGAGCCCGTTCCCCACCGAGGAGGGCCGACGACGGGGACCGGAGTATGTGCCCAAGAGAGGAGGTCTGATAGGGGGACTGGAGCCTGCACCCCACCGAGGAGAGTCGGTAAGGACACGGTAGTGTCGTACCGTGAGAGTCGGTGGCGGGGACTGGAGCCTGCACCCCACAGAGGAGAGCCGGCGTGAAAGTGTCGACGAACGCGAATCACGCGACCGGCAGTTTTGGCGAACACGAATCACACGGCCGACAACGTCGATAAACGCGAATCACGAGCCGTCAGAGTCGCCGAACGCGAGTCACGTGGCCGGTAAGAACGGACTCTTGGGGTACTTGTCATACTTTTCCGTTTTACTATCCTATGATTTGCTCCTTGAGGGATCCAGTCATCCACGGGTTATATGATGACCTCTAGTCACCTATTTATTGAGGTCCTGGTTACTTCCCTACCTCGGATTCGTTTTTGTTATGGGTCAACACCTACACTGACCACTGTCTTCGTTCAAAGCTACGACATTTCTCGTTATAACGTATCCTTGGACCTTACAGTCCAGGTACTTAGTTCCGTTTAACCTTCACCAGTTTGTTCTCTACCGTTTTCACTTGCAGCCGTAAGATCCTTAGTCACTTGATTTTACCTGACCTTACCCACTTAAATTGAGTCTACTTTTAATATAGATGATGACACCCGTCCTAGGGATCCTTCTTTACGTCATCGGTAGTACCAGTTGTTTTCTCAGACTTTACGTCATGAACCTACGTTAGAGTTTTTACTGTCTTACTAGAGACAAACAAAGGTTCCGTTTGGTAAGTTATGGTGTCAATAGGTTCAGATACGGGGTTGTTCATTACCTCTTCTTCGACTTCAACTTGACAAAGTACTTTTGGATGTTCTGGAACATATTGATTGTGTGGTTTTTTATACAGCAAAAGAAAGATCCCCTGTCCTTATGTTTTCATCCTTCAGTTCTTTGTAGACCTCATTGCCCGTTTAAACCGGAACCTTACGTCTCACTTCGTCCCGTTTCTGATTATCTCAAAACGGTTCTTTTACGTGACCAGTATCGTTTGTGTGAGAAGGTTATTGTGTTCTCTGTTGAGATGTGTACCTGTAGTGGTCTACAAGTTGTGGTTTTAGTTTAACTAATATAAGAAACGTCGGTTTCTACCTCTTCGAGATATGTCAGTCGTATTTGTTCTAGTCCTCGACTGATACCGAGTCTATTACTTGAGGAATAATGGTTTAAGTCTGACTTTAACTTCTTTCATCCCTTTTGGCGATCTGGTAAGTCCATACTGGATTTAGTTTAGGGAATTCTAATATGTCATCCTCACTCTTTATATAAAATACCGGATATAGACTATCTATCTCACGGACTACTCGATACCTTACTCTAAGCACTGTAACATGTCCTCTGTTCCTTGTTCTGGTAAGGGTACCTTTTCTTTACGTTTTATCGTTTTACCGACAGACACCTCCGGAATATTTATCGACACTTTTCTTTCCTCCGTTTTTCGTTTCCTCTTTTCCTTTCTATATTCGTAGACTTACGTCTCAAGGTTTCTTATCGTTCTTCTCTATTCTTTCGGAAGAAGTCCCCAGTTACGTTTCTTTATCTCCTTTTCTTGTCTTACCCTTTCTGATCTCTAGAGAAATTCTTTTAATCTCTATGGTTTCCTCGTAAAGTTCGTTTCTACCCAAGTCATTTCCTTTCTTTAACATATCTGGATTGTCTTCGTTTTATATAATTCTTCTCTACCGTTCTTATGTGTCTTCTTGACGTGTTTTTTCTAGAAGTACTGGGCCTATTAGTACAACCACACTAGTGTATAGATCTCGGTCTGTAGGACCTTACACTTCAGTTCACCCGGAATCTTTCGTAGTGATGCTTGTTTCGATCACCTCCACTACCTGAAGGTCACCTCGATAAAGTTTAGGACTTTCTACTACGACATATTCACGACGTGAGTTATACGGTCGTTTAAACCTTTTGAGTCGTCACCGGTGTCCTAACCTTTTCCAGTCAAAAGTAAGGTTAGGGTTTCTTTCCGTTACGTTTTCTTATGAGTTTGATGGCGTGTTAACGTGAGTAGAGTGTACGATCATTTCATTACGAGTTTTAAGATGTTCGTTCCGAAGTCGTTATGCACTTGGCACTTAAAGGACTACAAGTTCGACCAAAATCTTTTCCGTCTCCTTGGTCTCTAGTTTAATGGTTGTAGACGACCTAGTACCTTTTTCGTTCTCTCAACGTCTTTTTGTAAATAAAGACAAAATAACTGATACGGTTTCGGAAATTCACACACCTAGTGTCTTTTGACACCTTTTAAGACTCTCTCTATCCTTATGGTCTGGTGGATTTGACGGAGAACTCATTAGACATACGTCCAGTCCTTCGTTGTCAATCTTGACTTCTACCTTGTTATCTGACCAAGGTTTATCCTTTTCCTCATACAGTTCCGACATATAACAGTGGGACGAATAAATTGAATATACGTCTCATGTAGTACTCTTTACGACCCGACCTTCTTTGTGTTCCACCTTACTTCTAACGGCCCTCTTTATAGTTATAGAAGTCTATACGTCTACTGTGGTGGGAATACGGTCTTTCCCTTCTGCTCGATTTTTCGGAGAACTACTTTCATTTTCTCCTCTCACTTTTTCAACCGAATTTCGAGTTGTAAGTCTTTTCCTTCTATTACCGTAGACCAAGGTAGTGAAGTACCCTTTATCTACCACTTTCTCATCTTTGTCACAGTCTGAAATAAAACCCCTCGAGGTTTTAGTGACATCTACCACTGACGTCGGTACTTTAATTTTCTGCGAATGAAGAACTTTCCTTTTGATACTAGTTGGATCTATCGTATAAGTGTTCGTCTCTGTAATGAAACGACTGATTTCAGGCAGAACAGTTCCGATACCAAAAAGGACATCAGTACATACCTACACTTTCAACCTGACACTTCTTCCGTCTCGCGGCTTCTTAACTACGAAAACTTGATACCACGACCTCTTCTGAAAACTTTCAGGAAACCTGACGTTCCTCTAGGTTGGTCAGATAAGACTTCCTCTAGGCGGGACCTTAAAGAAACCTTCCTTACTACGATTTCGACTTTGAGGTCATGAAACCGGTGGAGTACGCTACACAACTGCGTAACCTTTTATGAGACTACGACCCTCCCTAACCCGCGTCCTCCTCTTCCCTTGCTGTCGTAATCTACCGACCAACCGTAGTGACTGAGTTACTCTACTCAGAATCACTTGAGGCCCTCAACCACTACCTGTCCCTCTGGACCGCACGACGCTAAGTACCCCAACGTTTCTCAGCCTGTCCTGACTCACTGATTTGACTTGACTTCACACTTTTAATTTTGTTTGTGAACGTATAAAAAGTAATACACAGTCGGTGTCGATGTGAGTAAATTCAGAGTTTAAAAAAAGATGTTTAATCAGTAACAGTAATTCGAGTAAAAGATCTTTGTGACTTCAATTTATTGATGAGTTCCTATACCTATCTGGACCTGACATACCTCTTCGGTAAAGGTAAAGAGGGACAGGATAAAGAAATGGACAATACTCCGTTCTACCACTTGACTGACAGAGTATCTGTATTTCAATGAAACGGAATTTGAGGTGGGTAAGGACATCCGGGAGTAATTGTACTTGTGTCATTATGTGCTATCTCTTTAATAACATAGTAATAACGTTTGAGTCTTAGTGACTTCGTAAAACCATTTATATTACATTCAACCTTCCTTAACGACATTTCTATAGATTTGGACAGTTTAGGTAGTCTCTATTGAATGACGTAAAGATTATTTAAGGGGAGGATTCCGTTGTTCTACCTTAATACCTGATATTTATTTGCTACGAGACTGTGTCTGCAGACCGTTAACAATTAACCCTCTCTTTACTGGCCTTCGGTCTCTTACTACAAGTACGTCCCGTACGACTAACATTAGGGAAAACTTGTCGGTGAGTTGTCTCATCTATCGTCGTATATACTGGTCAAAAAACAAAACAAATAAGCAAAAAATGTGAAGATGACCCAAATGTTTCAATTTTTATTTTTAGGTTACTACGTCCCAATGAACCACCTAAAAAGGCAATGTTCCCTTTACTTCGACACATACCAACCTACCGTAGTCGCTGAGTTACCTGTGCTCAAACTCGTTTGAGGTCCTCTATCACTTTTGGTCCCTTTGGAACGTAGGACGTCACGTACTCCAGTGTTTGTCAGTCTATTCTGAATAACTGATTTTTTGTTGTTATCTCTTTCTATCGATGACTTTAGACTAGAAACGGTATCATCAGGGTTACATGTATTTCTATGTATAGTCTATTATTCTATATAAGAGATTCTGACACTGAAGAGACCGGTGTCTGAGTAAGGAGTTAGACGATTAAATGAAGACTTATTTACCGTCCGAATTAAATAAAACAAACGTTGGATATTTCTGTTATGTCTGGGAACTTATTCCCTTCGGTTTCCTTTATTATACATAAGAGTACTCTTTATTGTTCCCATTTCTTAAGACTCAAGGGTCTTTTATCCATTTTTGTGAAACATCGACTCCTTTTTGTAGGACCTTTTATGTACTTCTTTTATGGTGAACTATCCGTTTGTTTTTTATTAAAATTACTAACATACTTTTATAATCAACTATAAAATATTATTATAAAACCTTCTCAAGATAGTACAAATGTACCTAACGACGAAACTAGGACACGACACAGTTTACTATCATAATGTTAATAGTATTTAATCCTTTTACTTTGTATCCCTTCAATAAATGAATTTAACCGTGTCGATATTTAATAATTTCTCGGAGGACAGTCCGTGTCCCTAGGTGGACATACAGGACACAAATTGGTCTCTAGAATGATGAAAAACAGAACGTAGAGGAGGTTCAATGACCCAATCGAAAACGACAAGTCTCAGTTTTAAGAACTTAAAAGATGGAGATAACGGAGTTGAGACCTAAAGGAAAGACGTTAAGGTCGACGTTTGTTTTAGTGATTATTAGTATTATGACGTCTTAAGTTACTGAGTAAGTCGTAAAAACTTTAACTGAAAGGTCCTCTCATTGTTAATTTCACACCTAACAGGGAATAAAACAATTAACACTTGTTAATTGTACTCGACATGATATACTTTACAAAATGTGTATGTTACGTTATAATAAGTCATGTCCGTGACACAAAATATTGTTTGGTAATATTAAATAAGTAGAACTTTTTAACTTTAAAATATCTGAAACCACTTCTTGATAAAATTCGAGGGACGTCTTAAACCTTCGGTACAAAGATGTGAGACAAAGAAACTTAAACTGTTAAAATTTATAAAGTGTATTCACCTTAGTACATTATAAACAGTTAGACATTAACCAAATAAAATGAATCGTATTAAAGAAGATCCAAGTAAACGTAAGGATATACACCTTCCAAAAGGACGAAAAATTTCCAACTTATTATAAGGTGATTTACACATATGGTATAAAAGAAATAGGTAGAAAAACCGTTACCCCTAAATCCGGTTTTAGGTATAGAAATACCTTTTTTAAGGTATAGAAGTAAAAACACCTGGTTGAAACCCTAGGACACAGTTAATAAAACCGTTATCCGACTCCTCATCCTGACGATCTAGTAAATCAACAAGATAAAAATTATAAAACTCCCAAGAGGTATGATACGATATAATGTCGACACGGTAAATTGTAATAACAGTTGTTACATGTTCAAAAGGTTAAAGAGGTATAAGAGAGGTTGTGCGATTAGAAGACAGGGAAACTATTATCGGTAGGATCATTCACACCACACTATAGAGTGAGAAAACTAGACGTAAGAGACTATAACTTGTGAAAAAGTTGATAGATAATCGGAGAAACCTTTTTACAGATGAGTTCTTAAAACGAGTGAAAAGTTAATAAATAAATAAAAAAATTTAAATTAAAATAAGATAAAATTGAAATAAAATGAAATGTTATGACATAACCAAAACGGTATGTAACTGTACTTAGGCGGCACCCACATATGCTCGAGGGTTAGGACTTAGAGGCAGGGTGTAGGGTGGGGTATAGTAGAGAGACCTAGTAGGGGCACGTGGTCGGGGTTCGTAGGACATAGGATATAGCTTGGATCTGACCACCAAGCAAAGAATGAACTATCATATGTACAAAGTTACGGCAAGAGGGTTTAGTAGGGTGGGAGAAGGAGAGGGTGTCTCAGACTTTCTGACAAGATATGTAGACACAGAGAAAACGACAGAGTGTATGTCCCAGTAGTAATGATAGAAAGATTTAAGGTATATATACACAGTCATATGACATAACCACAAAATGAAAGACCGAATGAAATGAGACATATTAACCGAGGTCCAAGTAGGTAGAGTAATCTTGACTAAGTTTAAATAAGAAAAATTACCGACTCATTATGAGGTAACACATATACATGGTGTCGAAAGAATAGGTAAGTAGACGACTACCTGTAGACCCAACAAAGGTACAGGACCGATAATATTTGTCACGACGTTACTTGTAACCCTATGTACACAGAGAAATTTAAGACCAAAGCAGTCACAAGTGAAAAGTCAACTTTATACATAAATAAAAGAGATGACTTAATGTCTTAAAGAAATGTATAATACATATATTTGTGGAATAGTCTATATAACAATTGTTTATATAAGAGAGTAGAGTTCCAACTGAAAATTAAAGTAACTAATAAAGACGTCTATAAAAAATCAAATTACATAAAAATGAACAGATATTACCCCAAACAACGGACATAAAACCACAATATAGATCCCTAATAAACGGTTCTGGTTACAGTTTTTACATAAAGACAAAAGAAGGTCCTCTGAATATCAAAATTTAGAATACAAATTCCGAAACAAGATAAAATTCAATTAAAAACTTATACTATATTCCCGGTTTGAAATAATAAAAATTACACCTCCAGATCAAAAGGGTTATGGGTAACAACTTCTCTGATACGAAAGGTATAATACATTAAAAACAAAAGAAGAAGTTCAAATCAACTGACGTATATGTACCCAAATAAAACTCAAAGAGATAAAAAAAGGGTAAATAGATATTGGAATTCGATTATGAAATCAAAAATAATGACATCGAAATGTTACGTAAACCTTTAGTCCTTTACACTACGGAGGTCGAAACTTGAGACAACTATAAAGGAACTGAAAAGTCTTAATAAAACACCAAGACATATATATAACCCGAAAGAAATTTATAGACGTTTTGATAGTTACACTAAAAAAACCCCCCCCAATGTAACTTAGACATTTAAAGAAGTCGAGCATACCTGTAAAATTATATAATTCAGAAGGTCATGTACTTATAAGTCAAGATATAGGAAATTGAAGAAAGAAGACAAAAGTCCCACGTTTATAAAGTGGAAAAACCAATTCAAATAAATATTCATAAAGTAATAAAAACTACGATAAAATTTATTCTACTAAATTAAAGAAAGAGTCTTTCAATTAACAGACCGTATCATTGTCGAAAGTCATATAATTACCGTATAAAATATTGAAATGACTTAATCAAATAAACAACATTGTGTAAAAAAACACTCTTTAACAGATGTGTATTTTAGTACGACAGACTTTTGTTCCTATATAAATAAGTAAAGGTTAAACCTTGGGATGAATATAAATAAGAGATTAGAAAGTCGATCTTTAAGATCGGAATACAACGTATTGTCCACTCTCTCCTGTAAAAAATTCAATAATAACTAAAAACTCATCGAAAATAAAAGGAAGTGACTTGTACAATTCAAACTCGAACTGTATATACAGGAAATCGTATGACTCTATATAGGGAACATATGGATAAACTAATTCTCAAAAAATACTATTTTCTCACAACTTAATACGTTTTTTAAAAGAAAACGTCAATAACTCTATTAGTACCTAAAAATTAGGAAGTAAGATAACTATAAGTATAACATATAGTGAAATAAACTAAACATAAACAACTTAGTTCGAACGTAGTTTCCTATTTAGTGTGAACTGCCACTAAATGATAAGACAACTTAAAGTAACTGATCAAAAACGACTTTTGAAGACGTATATAAAAGTAGTATTTATAACGTTATAGGAAATGAACATCATAGAAACGGACAGAAAACATATACCTATTATGACGAGAAAACATTACCCAACCCTTCACAAGGAAGGAGAAGTCGAAAGACTTCCTCAAACTTTTTAGAACCGTTATAAAAAAAATTTACAAACTATCCTTATTAGTCACTTCGGTATACCTGGATCCTAAAGAAACAAACCTCCGAAAAAAAAAATTTATGAATAAATTAGAGATGATCGATAATGAGACAAATCTCTAAGATGAAGAAGTACTAAGTCAGTAAAACCAATATACAAAGATATTTAGTTCGGTAATTAAATTCCAATAGGTCGAAAAGTGAGGACACTATAGTCGACATCACAGAAGAGAAAGATTAAAACAAACAGAAGACATAAAAAACAACCACATAGATTCTAACGGGTTAAATAGAAAATCTTTTGGTTAAGAATAAAGTTAAAAAATGATAGAAATAAAACAAGTAAAAACGAGATTAAAAAATAAATAAGGGAACATATAAAAACCGTATTAAATAAGAAGATGAAATTACTCTGTTTTTCAGTCCAACAAATAAATACTAAAAAGATGTAAAAAATGTATAACGTTTATATTAGAATGGAAAATCATCACAGAGACTACATAGGGTATTTAAAGCTATACAACACGAAAGTAAAAGTTTAAAGAGTTCTGTAAAAGACCAAAAGAATTTTTTTAAAAAAAAAAGGAGACTAGACAACCAACTAGTCCTCGTACTACGAAATCATAGTTGTATAAACACTGAAAAAAATAAAAGAATAAAAATTCTGAAGAAAACACTGGATTGTACTCTAGAGAGGACCCTTTTCTAGATAAACAAGAACCCTTTTCTTACACATATGGGGACATAACTCCACCTTACGAGACTTATATAGAATTTAATTATCCGGGTAAACACTACATTGTAACAATTTCTGGTGACAAAGGAATAACTATGAAAGGAGAACTTCATAGAATTATAATATAGGAGTAAGTAAAAGGGGAAGTCAAAATAGTTAAACTGAATGTATGAATCCACGAGACTACAAACTAATAGGAGGACTTAACTTTAAAGATAGTAATACGTTACAGAAGGACACAGAGAACATTCTCCAAAAATGAATTTCAGATAAAACAGACTATATTCATTACAATAAGGATGAGAGAGAACAAATGAAAATCGTACTTTACAAAAAAAGTAGAGAAATAAAGTCAGACACACAAATGAATTTAGATTTTATCAACTCAAGTCAGTGAGTCAGCACAGACTGAGCAACTCTAAGGTACCTGACGTCATACAGTCCGAAGGGACAGAGAAAATTTATCGTATATCGATAATCGAAATCAAAATCACTAAGTTAGTGAGTTAAATAAAATAAGTCAAGTTAAGGTGGAAAATCAGCACTGACTGAGAAACGTTGGGGTAATTGACGTCGTGTGGCCCGGATGGACAGGTAGTGGTTGAGGACCTCAAGTGAGTTTGAGTACAGCTAGCTCAGTCACTACTGTAAGTCGGTAGAGTAGTAGACATTAGGGGAAGAGGAGGACGGGGGTTAGGGAGGGTCGTAGTGTCAGAAAAGGTTACTGAGTTGAGAAACGTACTCCACCGGTTTCATGACTTTAAAGTCGAAGTCGTAGTCAGGAAGGTTCCTTGTGTCCTGTCTAGAGAATTTTTTTTTTTTTGTTTTGTTTTTTGTTTGTTTTTTTTGTAATAAATAAATAAAAAGTGAAATGTTATAACATAACCAAAACGGTATGTAGTTGTACTTAGACGGTACTCACATGTGTACAAGGGTTAGGACTTGGGGGGAGGGTAGAGGGAGGGGTATGGTAGGGAGGCCCAGTAGGGTTACGTGGTCGGGGTTCGTAGGACATAGGATGTAGCTTGGATCTGACCGCTAAATAAAGAATATACTATAACATGTATAAAATTACGGTAAGAGGGTTTAGTAGGGTGGGAGAAGGAGAGGGTGTCTCAGGTTTTCTGACAAGATATATAGACACAGAGAAAACGACAGAACGTATATCCCAATAGTAATAGTAAAAAGATTTAAGGTATATATACACAATCATATGACATAACCACAAAAAGAAAGACCAAATGAAGTGAGACATATTAGCCGAGGTCCAAGTAGGTGGAGTAATCTTGACTAAGTTTACATAAGAAAAATTACCGACCCATTATGAGGTAACACATATACATGGAGTCGAAAGAATAGGTAAGTAGACGACTACCTGTAGATCCCACGAAGGTACAGGACCGATAACATTTGTCACGACGCTACTTGTAACCCCATGTGCACAGAGAAAGTGAAGACCAAAGGAACCACACATACGGGTCGTCACCCTAACGACCAAGTATTCCGTCCTGGCCAACCTAGAGGAACGTCAGGTTTACTAAGAGTTCTCAGAAGAGGTTGTGGTGTCAAGTTTTCGTAGTTAAGAAGCCGTGAGTCAAAAGAAGTGTCAGGTTGAGAGTGTAGGTATGTACTGGTGACCTTTTTGGTATCGGAACTGATCTACCTGGAAACAACCGTTTTATTACAGAGACGAAAACTTATACGATAGATTCAACCAGTATTCCTCGAGTTACATATACGTAAAACACATAGGAAAGAAAGACCGATGGTACTTCGAAAGGACTCGTAGTAGATCTATATTGTCAGATATGAAAACGGAAAGTTGGAAATATCATTTTAATTTTCTTCAAACGTCTGTAATTAATTATAATGTTATAAGACATAAACAGATATATAAATGGAAATAGTCATTAATGTACGAAAATATACGAAAAAAAAAGATAAATGGTAGAAATTTTTAAGGGAAATCAAAAAAAAAAAAAAAAAAAT
>SJYO01049755.1:68659725-68786401 GCA_006410555.1 Capra ibex
AAAAAAAAAAAAAAAAGTGGGGACAAGAAGTAAAAATCTTTTGTCAAAAAGGTCTCTATAAAAAGAAGCAAGTGTCAAAACAAAACAAAAACAAAAAGAAAGTCAAAAAACTCAAATAGTAAGGCGGAAGAAGGTCGGATGTTCTTTACGTAACTATCAGAATCCACTTTGAAGAAACACGTATCAGTCTCTGAAAAGAGAGGAAAAGTTTTAAACGAGAAACAGAAACTGAAAACTGTTAAACCAATATTACATAGAGTCACATCTAAAGACACAACAAAAACGTCGGGAAACCTGAATACTTAGAGCACAGACGAAGGAAAGGGTTTAAATCTCTCAAATCCCGGTGATAAAAAAAAAAAAATTTGGAGAACGGGAAGACCCGGGGGGAATCACACATACCGACAAGTAAACTCCAAAAAGTATTCTGAGAATCAAAATGAAATGAGTAAAGTAAGATAAAAAGAAAAACGGAGAGACTGACTTATTAAAGTTTAGTGACAAAAGTTTAAGGTACTAAGGAAGGAGACGAGTTGGTTCAGTTTATGACTTCGAGAAATATCTAACATAAGTTAAGGTCTTAAATCCATAAGTTAATAAAAATATGGAAGACAGAGAAACGAATATCAGAATAAAAGTAGATGGCAAAAAGACTAAAACAGATTAACACGTAAAAATTTTTAAAAGGAATTCGAAGAACTTTTACTAATAAAACTTAATGAAAAGTCCGTTAAGTATGTAGAAGTAAAGAAATCCGAAATAACGACCTCTACGAAAAAATAAATAAATACAAAAACCAACACAGAATAAGGGAAAAAGAGGTACAGTTATATTCTTTATAAGTACAGAATAGATGTATAAACATCTTCGTCTGTGAAGAGGGTCAGGAATATCTATCCAAAACTGTCCTTCATCTGAAGTGGTTAATGACGTCGATCTCTATGACCCTTTGAGGATTATAAAAAAAGAGAAAAAAGAAAAAAGAAAAATTACCTATACGTACGAGATGAGGTCATACGAACGGACCTCCTACTTACCTATCTCCGGACTGTCCGATATTAAGTCAAATACCCCAACGTTTCTTAACCTGTGTCGACTCGTTGATTGTATGTCTACGAGGTGAACAGAGGGAGGAAAATCCCAATACACGTACGGAGGTAAAAACACCTCAACATTACTGATACCATTCATGGTGGTGACAAGGACTCCCCTCAAACGACATTCCCGTTCCAGTATCCTACTTCCGAGGTAATCTTCAGTTCCCGGTTTCACTAGAGATAACCACGACTCGACACGGTTGAACCGTCTCTACTAGGTTATCTATTTTACTTTATCACAAAGAAAGTACAAGGTAAACCAACAGTAGTTAAAACTCGAGTAGTCGTATGATGTTGAACAATTGAACTGAAACCTCCAGAGTACTGTCATAACAGTAGGTACACAACGAAAATTTTGTCACAAAGATAACTCCCTGTTCCTGACCCTGAAAGGTAAGACGGTAGAGAAACTTCAGTGAGGGGTTCAGGATCCAAAATTTGTAAGGAAGTGGAATTGAAGGATTTAAGTGACAGATCGAGAATGTGATAAGGAAGAGTCGTGGAAGTATAGTCATAGAGTCACAGAGTATGAAGTAAAAGTGAAATTAAAAACAATGGGGAGGTATAAGACACTATTTTTGTCAAAATAGGATAAATTCAAATGAGGAACTCACTATGATAGTATAGGATCTTTCCGTCGATTATACGTACACTATTAATACTGTTTTCTAATTATTATATATAAAAATTATAACCGATGTCACAAAGAGAAGACTCATCTAAAAAAGAAGTTAATAAAGTTTGAAGAATATAAATAACTTATATAAGTCAGTAATTTTTACTGTTATCACATAATAACCACCTTTATAAGAGTTTACGATTCTTTTTGTTAACTAGTGCGAAAAAAGAACTGATGTACAATTAACTCTTTATTTATAATGACATTATAGTCCTAATCTAATATAGGTTTATGAGTAATTATAACATTAAAAATACTTTGCACTTCAGTTTCAATCGAACCTGTGTGACTTGATCATTAAAGTTATTATTACGGATTGAAATATTGAAAGTTTACGTACTTCTCTGTTGATGTTTNTAAAAACTCTAATCAACAAACAGTCAACAAAGTCAACGATAATAAAAGAGGGTAAGTCTTCCGACAGAAAAGTGGAACGAATATAAAAGGAAACAACATGTCTTCGAAAATTAAAATTAATCTAGGGTAAACAAATAAAAACGAAAATAAAGGTCTTAAGACCCTCCACCTAGTATCTCCTAGGACGACACTAAATACAGACTCTCACAAAACGGATACAAGATTAAAAATACTTTGTACTTCAGTTTCAATCGAACCTGTGTGACTTGATCATTAAAGTTATTATTACGGATTGAAATATTGAAAGTTTACGTACTTCTCTGTTGATGTTTTAACTTATATAAAGTTGTAAAATACTTGAACAGATTTAAAAGTTTCACGTCCATTTTCGGTAAGAATTACAAATGTGAATTGTTATAATTCGATTATAGGGACCATCAACAAAAGTAACATAAAAAAAAATTACATCTTATGTCATTTCCTTTTCGGGAGTCGTCTAAGGAAGACTTTTTGTTCTTTTGTAGGTTATTAATACCGTATGAGGTTTAGGTGAATTAATTTTAGAAATCAAGATACTTTGATTCGTCTATTCATAATGAGTTTAAACATTTCCTTTGAAATTTCCTTATAACGTCGTAAAAGTACCAATTATTATTCGAAAAGTATTCTGTCATAACTATATTGTTAAAGTACTCATCCGAAAAAAGGGGACTCAATCAATAATTATAGGTTTCTTACTGTAATAAAACACTGTCCACAAAAAGATCCGTGACCTCTATCTTTTTACTTATGTTGTCTATTTGTAAGGAAGATACTCCTTACTAAAAAAAGGTACCTAACTTCTTTTATTATTTATGTAGGCATTTATGAATAAATAATAATAATAATGTTAGATATAGTTCAATTAACCACTGTCACTCCCTTTTATTCGTTTTCTTTCCTACTCCACACAAGTACAGTCCGGTGTTTCAAATAAAATTTTATTACACGAGTCCTTTATGGTGAGATGTATAGTTGTTCCACTGTTATTCTTTTGTTTTAGTATTCTATTCACAACTTTACTCTCCACTCCAACTTCCGTCCCCGGTCCGGTGAATCCTGCAACAGTCTGTAGGAATCCCGAACCCAATATCGTCGACGATTCGTCTTCTCAAATCGTCTGACTGTGCTAGACTAAGTGCACATTTGTCTTAGTTAGAACAACGACAACTTCCACTTCCGTCTCTTTCTCACTAAGTAATCTTCTTGTATAGACATCTTTTTACTTATTTATTTATTTTCACTACCGTTCTTCTGTCATCGTTGCGTTCATCTCTCTTCGCCAGTATAAAATTAGTATAAAACAACCGTCCGTGTTTCCCTAAAAGTCTCCCTAAGTCAAGTCTGTCTTCTCGCTTCAGTTCCTATTTACGTTCCACAAAAAAAAAAAAAAACGAAATTGATTGATCTTCTTCCATGACCATTATTAATTACACCCTGAACCCTTTACTGGCGTACTACAAACCCCTGGACAACTTAAATCCTGTACTATACGACTACCCGTAACCTCCTCTGTATAGTTCAACCGTTACTCTATGATTTCAAACCCCCCATAATCCTTTAGACCTATAATTGTAAAAGAAATATCCGTTAAAAAAAAAACACACACACACGATACAACACTGAATCTCTTACAAACTCCAACCTTAGGGTCTTTATTAATTTAGTACAGGTTTGAGTAATATTATGTCTACTTTCATCATTGTCGGTCAGACCCAGTCATTGACTTTGTAGATTTTGAAACCCGGTCGGATGTCCGAGAATCCCTATCCTATCTAAATAATTTAAAGGATTTCTGTTCTATTATCTTGATAAAGTTTTCAACAATTACTCTAGTACTGAAATATTCCTATAAAGGATTATTTTTGATCATGGTCTCCCTTAAAATTTTACTGAAGGTTTAAAACTTATGTGTGAATCAAAGATGAATTTTATCTAAACAAAAACGGAGAAGTTAAATGAAGTAAATGAAAATTAGGAACGAAACCGTGTCTCCTTTGTAAATACTCAACTTCACTACACGAAACAAAATTAAACTGTGACTTTGAACTTTATACTTAATGTCAAGTAGAAGTCTAGTAAGACCACTGAATGTGTCTGAAGATAAAGGATCTCAAAATCCGTGTACGGGAGAACTTTCAGTCCCGAAGGTTACATTTGGGTCGACTAGATTAGTAGTCAAGTCAATAAGGAGATATTTGGACAGGAAAACTGACTTATCGAGAAGTCATCTTTTCTTTATCCCGATTCAACAACCCCTCGTCGTACCTCCTAATTTACTGTTCTGAGGAACCCTCGGTTCGAAACGATTTCAACAACCCGGAACAACTCTTATTCTTGGTAATAGGTGTTCTTCGTCCTTTGTAATACATAACGACCATCTTTCCCATTATAATATTTATTTTATTTTGTAAATATTACTGATGAAAAGTTTTAAACGTATGTAAGATATATTACATTTCATCGAATTATCATTTCTTAGGTGGACGTTCACGTCCTCTGTGTGCCCTGTACTCAAGTTTGGGACCCAACCCTCCTGGGGGATCTCCTCCTTTACCGTTACGTGAGGTCATAAGAACGGACCACTTAAGGTACTTGTCTCCTCGGACTGTCCCAATGTCAGGTGTCTCAGTGTTTCTCATTCTGTATTGACTCGTACGTGTGATGTATTTCTTCGTTCGATAGAATTTTGCCATAGTGAAACCTCTCCGACACACTGTGTCGAGCTTAGACGGGGGAGGAGGAAGGAAACGACCTGTTATGTGTTGTACACGATGCGAATGAAATAGACTTTAGAGGGTAAAATGTCACCTTTGATATAGTTATAAAATTCCCAAATAAATATCAGTAAGGAAACATTTCTCGATGAATGGAATTAGGTTAGATTTAGAAGAGAAATAAAAGACTTGATAATAATGAGTTAATAGAGATCGAAAGTTCAGTACGAATTATAAATATCATATGTACAAAGAACCCTCGATTTTCCGATTATAAGACGTTACAAACAAAAAAGTAACAACGACTTAGTCAAACTTATTACTTACTTATTTATGTAACCGTAGTGTATACTTGAACTCCAGGGATTTAAAACATAAATTCATAGACTCCAAAAGAGAGAACAAATTCCCCCTGTTTTTTAGTTTCTGTTTAAGAATATACTAAATAAGGTAATCGACTAATACGGTGTCTCGATATTTCGTTCTTTTTAATAGTTATAAGGACTTTACAACGGATATGTTATTTTACGATACGAACACGATGTCATTTACCTTTATGGTTACATTAGAAGAAATAAATACTTTCATTTCCAAATTACTCTAAATTTCCATCAAAACTATTCAGTTTCTAACATTACGAAACGTAAAATCATAAACAAGAAAGAATCTAAATAAAAGTGACAAAGGAATTTAAACGGAAATATATAGACTCATGTTTCACAAATAATAAATTTTCCTCTTTAGGGAATAATACCCCGAAGGGTCCACCGACTCGCCATTTCTTAAGAGGACGGTTACGTTTTCTACGTCTAAACTTGGGACCCACTCCTTCTGGGGACCTTTTACTTTATTCCGAAGGGACCATCGATTCGACCGTTTCTTAGACGGACGTTACATCCGTTAACATCCTTAACTGGGACCAAGTTAGGGACCTAACCCTTCTGGGGGACCTCTTCATTATCCGATGGGTGAGGTCATAAGAACCAGAAGGGACAACCAAGTCTACCATTTATTAAACGGACGTTATTCCCTCTGGACTCAAACTAGGTACCTAACCCTTTTAAGGTACCTCTTCCTGTACCTTTGGGTAAGGTCATAAGAACAGACCTATTGGGGGAACCTGTCTTCTCGGACCGTCCGTTGTTAAGTACTCCAGTGTTTCTCAACCTGTACTGACTCACTGATTGGTATCGTGTGTCGTTGGGTGAGGTCATAAGAACGGACCCTTTAGGTTAACTGTCTCCTCGGACCTACCGACGTCAGGTACCCCAACGTTTTCTCAATGTCTGTTGACTTATGAAAACCTAGGGAATAGTATCCGATTTCTAGTCCTTTTAAAATTCAGTTGTTAATACATTTGTAAAAATGTCAACAATCATTTTACTGATTCTTCACATCTCCTTCCCTCTCTAATCTAAGAATTACTTATCTTTTGACCTATTTGTCTTGTATCTCGGTAACATATGATAAAGAGTATTGACCTACACATAGACGTTAAGATATCATTTTTATAATTAATTTTAAAAGTGTGATTGATATCTTAAAATAAAATTTTTCTAAGGAAATATAGATTCTTATATCTCCAGATCATCATTTGGTCAATAATTATATTAAACAGTACAATCATCTTATTCCTTTGTGTTAGTGTCTTTATAAGTTAAGTCCTTCCTTTTTTATACGCATTATTTCAGGGTGTTTGATAACTATATTTTATAGTCTTGTAATCCTTTCTTTCCCTCTAAGGATTTAGACTATTGCCAATAAATGATTGTTGGTTACGGTACAGAACAAATTATCACTTCGTAATGTGTGTAAAAGAAATTTTTAGGTCTCGTTCTCTTCCTTCTAACATTAGAGACGTAGTTAAGTTGACGTAGGACTCCCTGAGTCTATCTTGTTATAATACTCTCCTTTTTTTTTTTTTTTTCTCGTTTACTACAATAGTAACAAATAAGTCAGGAAGGGTAGTCAAAAGTAGAGTCTCCTATGTGTTTGACTATTTTCTAAGTCTAGTTGTAGAACGAGTCAACATTGGATAAACACTGGGACGTCACACGGTGACGTTTACCTCCCTTTGGGACACGTACGTACACGATTAAACGAAGTCAACACAGACTGACACGGTGAGATACCTGAGTTCAAACAGTCCGAAGAGACAGGTGCCCTATGAGGTTCTTTCTTATGACTTCACCCTACGACCACGGGAGGAGGTCTCCTAGAAAGACTGGGTCGTTAGTTTGACCACAGAGTCAAGTCAAGTCAAGTCAGCGAGTCAGCACAGGCTGAGAAACGTTGGGGTACTTAGCGTCGTGCGGTCCGGAGGGACAGGTAGTGGTAGAGGGCCTCAAGTGAGTCTAA
Organism: Capra ibex; assembly: GCA_006410555.1. Lineage (NCBI taxonomy): Eukaryota > Metazoa > Chordata > Mammalia > Artiodactyla > Bovidae > Capra > Capra ibex. Next base: position 68,666,973 of record SJYO01049755.1, read on the forward strand.
GTTCAGGTAGCTCAGTCACTACGGTAGGTCGGTAGAGTAGGAGACAGCAGGGGAAGAGGAGGACGGGGTCAGAGAGGGTCGTAGTTTCACAAAAGGTTACTCAGTTGAGAAGCGTACTCCACAGGTTTCATGACCTCAAAGTCGAAATGGTAGTAAGGAAGGTTTCTTTAGGGTCCCGACTAGAGGAAGTCTTACCTGACCAACCTAGAGGAACGTCAGGTTCCCTGAGAGTTCTCAGAAGAGGTCGACCACAGATTGTATAGTATTTACACGAAATTCTTTCCGTCAGAAAACCTTCTTTCACAAGTTGTTCAAACGGTTTATTTTATAGTTATATTTTTGTCTATGTAATGATTACGTTAAATTTGTTTTTTAAAACCCCCTTTTTCACAAGTTCTGAAAACACTGTTTTAACATTTTAGAAAGAATGTCTAGTTTTTACAATAAATTTATTTAATTCTTCATATATACCTACATTATGAAATATAAAATATCTTTAGTAAGAGGGATTTTAGTTAGATATTTACACTACCAAAATTATTTTTTTGGGATGTTTAACTACGAGTTTCCGTCTTAGTTCTTGTCGGTTCTGTTGAAACATATTTTGTTCTTCCCTCCGTCTAGAATAGTCTATAAATCAATATATGAAATATTTAGACATCATTAATTCTCTCATATTATAACTCCCATCCAACGAATTTTCCAGTTCTGTCTTATCTTTCGGGTAAATACTCTTCCGTTAAATTATAGACGAAAGGAAAATGAGAAAAAGTAGATATAATGTAATCTTATAAAACTTCATATTTTAATCTAGTAAAAACTCCTAAAAAAAAGTTAAACATATAAGGACGACAAAGTGATTTCACTTTAAATTATCTTTTAAACAAAGTTTTATCATTTGATGATAGGACCATTGACGTCAATACTTGTAAGATTCACGGTAGTCAATGAATATCCCCATTTTATCCTTTTATAATTTATCACAATACATAACTACTATACCCGAAATTCGACAAAACACAATCCAGTAAGACTCACGTACGTATTTGTAATTTGAGTTTACTGTCAACTTCCTACATCTCCTTTATATTAAATAATTCCAACTTAAAAAAGTATTAAAGAAAATAGAATGGTGTTCGTGTTACACTTTAACTATTCTTTTATCTGATAAATTTAACCAATAACATACTGTAAATTCATATTTAAAATAAATTAGATGTTTTATCATATAATTGTACTATGACATCAAATATCCAATTTCTCGTCAATTACATACAAAAATATTCAAGTAAATTACTCTAAAGAAAGGACTTTTCAGTGTACTTGTCTTCTCGGACGACCCGACGTCAGGTACTCCAACGCTTTTAACCCTGTACTGACTCGTGTGTGGTGTGTGTGTATGTGTAGGGAGAATTGTTTTATATTATATGTCATTAGGGTACCTGCCTCCTCGGACCACCCGACGTCAGGTACCCCAACGATTCTCAACCTGTGCTGACTCCCTGAAGTGAAAATGAAAAGTGAAAGTACGTGACCTCTTCCTTTACCGTTGGTTGAGGTCACAAGAAGGACCTCTTAGGGTCCCTGCCCCATCGGACCACCCGACGGTAGATACCCCAGTGTGTCTCAACCTGTACTGACTTCGTTGAATCGTCGTCGTCCTCGATATCGGTGACACAAAATATCATCGAGAGATCTTCAATAGAAAGAACTTATTGACCGAATTTTGAGTTGTAAGTATTTTGATTTTAGTACCGTGGGTTAGGGTAGTGTAGTACCGTTTATTTACCCCCTTTATAACCTTTGTCACCGTCTAAAATAAACCCCCCTGAGTTTTTAGTGACACCTGTCACTGATGTCGGTCGGTACTTTAATTTTCTCCGAACGAGTACCCTCCTTTCGATACTGTTTAGATCTATCGAATAATTTTTCGTCTCTGTAGTGTAAGTACTGTTTCCAAGTAGATCAGTTTCGATACCAAAAAGGTTATCAGTACACACCTACACTCAGTCCGGTATTCTTCAAACTCAGGACTTCTTATCTACGAAAGTTTGACACCACGACCTCTTCTAAGAACTCTCAGTGAACCTGACTTTCCTATAGTTTGGTCAGTTAGAATTTCCTTTAGTTGGGACTTATAAATAACTTTTCTGACAACAACTTCGACTTTGAGGTTATGAAACCGGTAGACTACACTTCTCAGTTGATTGACCTTTTCTGAGACTACGACCCTTTCTTACTCCCGTCCGCTTCCCCCCGTTGTCCTACTTTACCAATCTATCGTAGTGATTGAGTAACCCGTATTTAAATTTGTTTGAGACACTCTGTCACTTCTTATTCCTTCGGACTGTACGACGTCAGGTACCTCAACGATTCTTAACCTGTACTGAATCCCTGACTTGTCGATGCTTCCCTAGAGACAGAGATTTCACGGTGGTATATAATATCAATAGTCGTCAAACAATTGGTCTTCTTTTTTCTCCCCACAAAGTCCGTGTTCCTTGTGGTAACACTTTTAATTTTCCGTTATCATAAAAATCTTATTACTCAATAAGTTACGTTTATTTCGTGGGTCAACGAACATTTTTAGTTTCCTTTCTTACTAATGTCTTTTCAAATTTTATTCTTACTCTAATGTCAAGGTCACCAGAAAATTCGTTAACGAGTCTAGACGTAAAGTGAGATACATCCAATAAGGAGTGTCAGGAGTCACCTTGTCACAAGACATCTTTGTCTAAAAGTTCACTTTGTCCTAACTTTATTTAAGTTATGGTATAACAATCACATTGGGTAGAACCTCAATTAGGTACCATCGTAAATTGTGTACGATCATATATTTGTTGAACCTTCGGGAAGTCACTTTTTTTTTATAATTTTATATTAAAAGACTCAAGTAAGTGAGTCAGTACAGAGTGACAAACGGTGGGGTACGGTCCGAAGGGACAGGTAGTGGTCGAGGGTCTCGGATGAGTCCTTTACTTTTTAAGAGGTCAACCTTACGAATCATACATATTATAGTTCTTCTTAAGGTACAATATTTCAATCAGTGTATACTAAATATTCTACACGTAAGAATACTACAGACAATGAAATACCGGGTTCATACTAAAAGAGACATTAATTGGAGGAGGTGTTTGTAGATATAGTTCCAATATGTATTTCGATATTTGAGACGAATATACAGTATTTCACAGAAAATTTTTACAGAAGAAATTGTCCTCGGGGGTTTAAGACCCCAAATTACGGACTACTAGACTATAATTATATTTATTTCAGGTGTTGTTTACATTACGAAAATTTAGTAAGGGTTTAGTAGCGGTTGGGAGATAAGGTACCTTTTCAACAGAAGTTATTTTGGTAAAGGACTACGGTTTTTCCAACCCATGGTACATATCCTAAAATATAAAACAGAAATAAAGTGACCCTTCTTTTGACGGATTCCTTGTAAAACATAAGTAGATACGTCAGGTCACACAACCTTTCATAAATTTATAGTATCCTTGATTTGTCTTTGAAAACTTCCTTACTGTCATAAGTAATTATTTTAGTGATTGTTGAACCAAAGAGTGCAAAAGACTCGATTCCTCGTTATTATTTTCGTAAGAAACAACTAGTATAAAACGTTGTATGAATAAACATACACATAAATAATCAAAATTACGAATTATGAATGTATCATATTGTACTAGTAGTACTAAATGGATAACGGTCAATGAAGAGAAGTCGTAAAAAATTTGATTTTATATCAACTAAATTTTACAAAAGAATGATAGGTCACTATAATTTTATTAATATATATATATATATATGTGTATATACACATATATATATATGTGTATATACATACATACATACATATACATATATATATATATATATATATATAGGAGTCTAAGAAAAGGTAAAATAAAGATCTATCACTTATCAAGGGACACAATATTTCACCTTTGCAACAAATAAGTAAAATATACATCATCAAATATAGATGATTGGGGTTTAAGGATTAAATAGGTAACAAGATATAGATAGTATTAAAACATTTATTCAAGTAAAATAGTCTTCAATCTAAGGTGTATATTAATTATAGTATATAAACCGAAAGAGACAGACTGAGTGAAGTCAATCATACTACAGATATAACTAGAACGATGTAAAGACTAATGAAAGATTCTAACTAACCGTTATGAATAAATATAAACACACACACGTGTGTGTGTGTGTGTGTATATATATATATATATATATATATATATATATAGTGTTAAAGAAATAGGTAAGTAGACAACTACATGTAAATCCATCGACGGTACAGAACCAATAACTTTTATCGAAGTCGTCAAAAATTAAGAAAAAAAATTAGTGGAAGTTGTAAGTGTAAAAACATTCCTTGAATTCAAAATATGTAAAACTGTGATATACTTATACGTACATTAAGATAAAATCTTGTAGATACTTGGTTCAAGAGATTCAGAGAGTTTAAGAATAAACTTTTATGTAAGACTATCTTAGTATAACTTTCTTGGTACTCAGGGTACTTTACCGTAGTGTTTTGGAAAGGTTCTAAATGTTTTTACTCGATTTCTTTAGGTCACAAAGTTCATAAGAGACGCGACCGTATGTCGACGTCTAGTGTTGATACATGTAATATCATGAGAAGTGTACAAAAGTTTCTAATTTAAAGACATTAATATTACTCAATATAAGACTCTTTGTTACAAAGTAAAAGAACACGTGATCAGTGAAGTCAGTACATCTTGAGACACGTTGGGTTACTTGACATTGAACCGAGAAGATAGGTACCCTAAGAAAACCGTTCTTATGACGTCACCCAACGGTACGAGAGGAGGTCCCCTAGAAGGACTGAGTCACTATTTTAGGAACTAAGAATACAGAAAACGTAACCGTCCTTCCAAGAAAGGGTGATCGTGGTGAACCCTTCGGGTATAGTAAAAGAATTGTAGTAAATTTGTATCACAGACACTTTATTCCATTTCAATCATTTTTAGTTATTATTAATTTTTTTTTTTTTGTCATTTTGATCTTCCTTTATTTGTCCATGGTTCGATTTTTAGAAAACAGCATCTCTTTACACAGGATTCTGGACCTTTTAATTTACCAAAGGACCAACAAATCTACCATTTCTCAGACAGATGTTACGTTCTCTGGGTAAAAGTTAGGAACCCAAGCCTTCTATAGGATCTTTTCCTTTACCTTTGGGTGAAGTCATTAAAACGGACCTTTTAGGGTACCTACCTACTCGGACGATCCGATGTCAGGTACCCCAGCGTTTCTCAGCCTGTACTGACTTACTGAAGTGAAAGTGAAAACGATATCGTAAGTCCTTAACAACGGTACGTCAGTGAGTCAGTACAGGTTGAGACTTTGAGGTACTTGTTGTCTTTCAGTCAGAAGGGACAGGAAGTGGTAGAGGGTCTCGAACGAGTTTGAGTACAGGTATCTCAATCACTTCGGTAGGTTAGTAGAGTAAGAGACAGTAGGGGAAGAGGAGGACGGAAGTTAGAAAGAGTCTTAGTCCCTGAAGAGATTACTCAATGGAGAAACGTATTCGACCGGTTTCATACCTTGAGGTTGAAGTCGTAGTCAAGAAGGTTTCTTTTAAGTCCTAAACAAAGGTAATCCTAACTGACCAAACTAGAAGAACGTCAGGTGCTCTGAGAGTTCCTAAAAGAGGTTGTGGTGTCAAGTTTTCATAGTTAAGGAACCACGAGTCGAAAGAAATACCAGATGGAGAGTAGGTATGTACTGATAATCTTTTTGGTGTCTAAACTGATCGGAAACAGTCGTTTCATTACATAGACGAAAAATTATACGAAACATCCAATCAGTATCGAAAAGAAAATTAAAGTACCGACATCAGTGGTAGACGTCACTAAAACCTCGGCTTTTTTTATTTCGGACAGTGACAAAGGTAACAAAGGGGTGGATGAACGGTACTTCACTACCCCGGTCTTCGGTACTAGAAACAAAAAACCTACAACTCAAAATACGGTCGTAAAAGTGAGAGGAGAGTGGAAGTATTTCTTCAAGAAATCAAGGAGAAGTGAAAGACGGTATTCCTACTATTGTAGACGTATATACTCAAATGACTATAAAGGGGGACGTTAGAACTAAAGTCGAACAAGAAGAACTTTGGACCGTAAAGAGTACTTCTTTAGACATATATTCAAGTTATTCGTCCCACTGTTATATATCGGAACTATATCAGGAAAGGGTTAAATCTTGGTCGGGTAACAAGGTACAGGTCAACGAAGAACTGGTCGTACGTCCAAAGAGTCCACCGTCTATTCCACTAGACTATAGGGGTAGAGAAATTCTTAAAAGGTGACAGACAACACTAGGTGATGAAATTTTATCAGTTGTTTCGTTCCTATGACGAGGGAAAGAAGACAAGTTCGTATGGACCCTCGTCGGATCGTTCCAGTGACGTGTCCACTGTGTATGACGACAATTTAAACGAACGAACTTTTGGATAAGTTTTAAAGGAGTCTCTTCACAAGTGACTCTATAAAGAAAACAATATACTGTACTATGTGTAATTTTTTATATATATAACTTTTGTAAAATGAAACAAAACATAAATAGTACATAATATATCTAGAATTTTATAAATAAAATTTTTCAGAATATAACCTCATATAATTAATTGTTACAACACTATCAAAGTCCACATGTCGTTACATAAAATCAACATACATATGTACGAAGATAAGATAAAGTTCAAGAAAAGGGTAAATCCAATAATGTCTTACAACTCATTTTAAGGAAAGTTTACGATGAGAAAATATTGAATTTATGTATCGACGAAAAATAATTTCAGACTATTCTTAAAAAGAAAAAGTAAAAACAAAGAAGTAGTCACTCTATCTTGTAACAAGAGTATTCTGGTAGCCCCTAGGTTTGAGAGGACAAACGGGGATATAAAGACAATGGTCACAACTCTATTTACACTATCCTTGAGTCACATATAGTTGTTTTACTTACTTACCTACTGATCATCAAAGATATGTGTAACACTATTAAACGTCTGTATGTAGAAAAAAAAGAATTTTGATAATTATCTTAACACAAAAGAAGAATTAGGATGTTTTGAGATTAAACGGGTTCACAATATCAGGTAAAAATACCTGGGCGATTGAGTCGTAAAGAGTCCTACTTAGAACTTTGTGGACCATGTGACCAGACATAGATTGGTAGATATGGAAGGAGAAGTACCAGGCTAGTGATTCTAATGTAACTAATGTGATTTAATTACATCACATGGTCGTCTAATGGGATTTAGTCGTTCATATGACTAAATCTGATGTTCCAACCCTTATTTCCCAAGTCTTAAAACTTTAAAACTTTTTGTTTGTTTGTTTTTTAAGACTAAGTAAGATTTCAAACTTTTGGGTTCAAAAAAACAAAACAAAACACAAAAAGTAAGTGGATTACCTCAATAAATACTGAAATAAAACTATATTTAATAACAAACGTAATTAAGACTCTTATTGATTCTTATTAATACAAAGAATCATGTTTATTATAATTGTATCACTTTCAATTTACCTTTTCAAACTTCAATTAAAAGTTCAATCACGGACCTTTAAAAGAGGAGTGTAAGTATCCTATTCTACAAAAATCATCAATTAGATTCGATGTCCCTTATTCATTGTTATCCTATCGATAATATCGAAATTATTATAAGTAATTTCCTATCAAGTTTCTAATTTTCATTCTCAATGACACTGACCCGAATTTTGAATTTCTTCCGTCGAAAAACTCTTGTGGTGATTAAGATACTTATATTGTCTTGTAATGATAAGTTCGGGAAAAGAAATCTACATACATAAGGATAGTATGTAAACACAGTAGTACCAATTTATACAAGAAGTGTATCGAAAAGACAATTAAAGTCTATGGTGAAAATATCAAAGAAATCTTATTTAGAAGGATAGAATTAAAAAAATGATTACTACGGTCTTATCTTCCTGTACCCGAGTAGAAGAGGACCTCTTGTGGTTTTGACGTTGATCGACGACTTGTTGTTAGGTGTCCCCTTACAACTTAGGGTGGTTTTTTACCATGGCACACTGGGTCCCGTCTACTCTTTGGAGTTGTTCTACCATCCTCCCCGTTTTAGTGTAAAATTTATTTGGAGTATGGACAGTCTCTGTGAGTCTCCCACGTTTGTTTTGAAACACACGTGTTCCTGGGTTCATTTCCTCGTCACTGGGGGTGTTCTCAGACTCGGTCTGGACAGAAACTCACAAACTCACAGAGGACACCTCTGTGTCCCGTCGTCGCCGGACGCCACCCTTTTTCCCCAGACCGACATCGTTGGACCCTCCGTTTCACACGCCATATCAAGAGAACCTCCTTCAACGGTAATCGGGGGGTTACTCGGTGATTCGTCTGGTGGAACTTTGTCCATCTTTGTCTTGTGGACCTTTTGTTAATATGGTTTCTTTAATAGCGTGACAACGATTTCAAGATCTCGGGTTTTGTCTAAAGGGTTGGACTTTGGACCGTTTCTGACTCTTGAGGGTGCCTTAAACTGAAACTTCCGATGACCTTAAACTAATGTCTTTATGTTATCCTGACCCTTTGTCTGAGAACCTCCCGTGTTTGTTTTGGAACATACAAGGTCCTGGGTCCTCTTTCCTCGTCACTACGGTGTCCTCTGACTCCGTCTGAATGGACACTCATAGATCCTCAGAGTTCTCCTCCATACCCAGTTGTCAACCGACGACACCCAAGTCCCCGTGGTTTATGTTGTCAGGACCCCCGGTGTCACCCGACCGTATTCAAGAAAACTTCCTTCAGAGGTAATAACGGTAACAGTGATAGTATCAAACCGGAGTCCGGTTTTGTGTCCCTTCTTTGTATCGGGGTTGATAGTCGTTTTTTAACCTAATTTATAAATGAAACGTTCAGGGGTGGGTGGTCTCACTTTGGGTCAAAAGGAGTGTCGATCAGTGAGAGTAGTCCTTCGAAGGTGTTCGGAGAACAAAGGTAGGTAGTCTCCCGTCTGTCTTGATTTTGGTGTTAGTGTATTTTGATTCGTTTGACTAGTGTACCTTGTATCGGAACAGATTCTTTTACTTTGAGACTCGTTACAGGACATCCCGGTTGATTCTCCCTGCTCAGTACCACCACTCAAGACTATTTTGAACCAGGTGACCTCTTCCCTTACCGTTTGGTGAAGTCGTAAGAACGGAATTCTTTGGGTATTTGTCATACTTTACCGTATATATACTGTGATTTTTTACTTAGGGGGTCCATCGATCCATGGGTTGTATAATGACCTCTTCTCGTCTCTTTATCGAGACTTTCTTACTTTTTCGACTGTGGGTTTCTTCTACATCAAAAGTAGTATCCCATGATCTTAAGTTTTCGTCCTTCCGTTCTCTATGTAATTCATTGTCAGTTCAAACAGTAACCTCATGTTTTACTTTGTACCGTTTCCGATTGTCTCAAAATGGTTCTCTTGTGTGACTAGTATCGTTTGTGGGAGAAGGTTGTTGTATTCGTTGGTGAGATGTGTTCCTGTAGTGGTCTACCAGTTATGACTTTAGTCTAACTAATATATATATATATATATATATATAAAAAAAAAAAAAAAAAAAAAAAAAAAAAAAAAAAAAAACGTCGTCTTCGAAATATGTCCGACCTACTTCGAGTTCGACCTTTGTCCTAAAGACCCTCTTTATAATTATAATAATCCATAGGTCAACTGTGGTGAGAATACCTTCTTTCGTTTCTCCTTGATTTCTTGGAGAACTACTTCCACTTTCTCCTCTCACTTTTTCGACCGAATTTTCATTTGTAAGTCTTTTACTTCAAGTCGCGTAGACCAGGGTAGTGAATTAGGTTTATCTGCCCCTTTGTTACCTTTGCTACTGTCTGATATAAAGGACCCCGAGGGTTTAGTGACGTCTACTACTCTCGTCGGTGCTTTAATTTTCTGAGAACGAGAAACCTTCTTTTCGATGCTGGTAAGACTTGTCAAAGAATTTTTTGTCTCTGCAATAAAACGGTTGTTTCAGGTAGATCAGTTTCGATACCAAAAAGGTCATCAGTACATACCTACACTCTTAACTCGGTATTTCTTTCGACTTACGTCTTCTTAACTATGAAAACTTGACACACAACGTCTTTTAAGAACTCTCAGGGAACCTGACGTTCCTCTAGGTTGATCAGTTAGGATTTCCTTTAATCAGGACTTATAAGTAACCTTCCTGACTACGACTTCAACTTCGAGGTTAGGAAACCGGTGGACTACGTTTCTCGACTGAGTAATCTTTTCTCGGACTTATACCATTTCTAACTTCAGACCTGTTTTTCCTTTGTTATCTCCCACTCCACCTTCCTATCGTACTCAAACGCATTCGAGACCCTCTAACACTTCCTGTCCCTTCAGACCACAGCATGTCAGGTACCCAAGTCTTTTTTTACCTGTGACTTGCTGCTGGAATTTAAGACCGAAACACGTAAATTTTACGTAATAGATCAAAACTAAAATTTATCATATCCTACACAGAGTCTTATTTCAGTAGATCAAATTCCTATTAAATTAACTATAAAAGTAAGGAGGAAGTGTTCTTCTATATAAAACTCTTTTATTGTGTGTGTTCACTTCAAATAAAACGGTGTCGGTGAGTATACTTCTGTCGTCCTATCATACCTCAAATCACCTTGTCCGTCAAAGGTCTCTCCGAATTAAAATTGTTGAGAGTCTGTGTTTTTTGATGGAGACCTGAAGGAACTACCAGGTCATCAATTCTAAGACGTAAAGACTACGTCCCCCGAACCTAACTTATTAGGGAGTACGGTGTACCACATAGGGAAGACGGGTGGGGGGATTTTTTTTATTTTTCGATGAACTGAAACTCGTGCAACGGTAAATACTACTCAAAAAAAAGGTAGACATTCTTTCTCTTATTATCATCGTAGTATCATTATCAACTCCTCTTCTGTTACCGTTGGATGAGGTCATGAGAACGGACCTCTTAAGGTACCTGACTCCTCGGACCATCCGACGTCAGGTACCCCAATGTTCCTCAACCTGTTCTGACTCGCTGAAGTGAAAGTGAAAAGTGAAAGTACGTAACCTCTTCCTTTACCGTTGGGTGAGGTCACAAGAACAAACCTCTTAGGGTCCCTGTCGTCTCGGACGATCTGACGGAAGATACCCCAGGGTGTCTAAACCTGTGTTGACTTCGCTGAATCGTCGTTGTCGTCATTACAAACTACGTGTATAAAGTTCTTCGTGCGTAGACTGATAAAGACTATAATTTTCATTGTAAACTGTAACATATTACCTTTAGAATGTTTTATAGGGGACGTATAACTTCTTGTATAAGACAATCCGGTAGATGTACCCCAAAAGATAAACTCCTTAAAGATGAGATCGGTTCCAATTATAAAATCGTATTAATAATAATCAACGTTTATATTTCGAAAACCGATGACTTAGATAGTCTTGTAAAAAATGTAAGGTAAACAATGTATTTATTAACTATGACATATTTTCATAATTTCTTATATTTGATAAACCAGTGGAAATGTAACTCTGCGATCTTCGTCCTAACTATATGACCCAACTGGTTTTACAAGGAAACTCAAAAAGGTATTGTAAAATGTCTTTTGGGTTCACCTAAAAACCAGGTGGGTTATACAGATAAGGATAAAAATAGTTATTATACAACTTAAGAGAGAAAGAAAGGGACAGAAGAGACTACACAAAGGACAGGATAGGATTCGTCGTAGCACAAAATTGTATAGAGTATTGGAAACCTTCCACCTTTTACTAGTGAAAGTAATTAAAATACATGACGACGACGACGACGACGATTCAGTGAAGTCAGCACAGGCTGAGACACGTTGGGGTATCTTCCGTCGGGTGGTCCGAGGGGGCAGGGACCCTAAGAGGTTCGTTCTTGTTATCTCACCAACGGTAAAGGAAGAGGTTACGTACTTTCACTTTTCACTTTCACTTCAGCGAGTCAGCACAGGTTAGAAGCTCTGGGGTACCTAACGTCGGATGGTTCGAGGAACCAGTTACCCTAAAAGGTCCGTTATCATGACCTCACCCAACGGTAACGGAAGAGACTTAAAATACATGATTAGTATACTTTTTATAGATTTAAAACGAAAGGTAATCGGGTATCATATTCTTTTTTTAATACCTACGTATTATTGAATAATGTGTATTGAGATCTCAAGGATTATTAAAATATTTCTCCTCTTTCTTTTATAATATTTATATTGTCATAGTGAGTAAAAAATATTATGGTTTTTTAAGTTAAACGGATAATTAAAATAAAAAATTGAACGATTCAAAATTCAATAATAAACGTAAATTACGAAAAGAAGAACCATACTTAAATCTAAGTAAATGTCGATAAATACTAATTCATTGTAAAAATCAACATAACACACACACACGCGAGTCAGTATAGACTGACAAACGTCAGGATACCTGATATCAGGTGATCGGAGGAAACAGGTACCTTAAAAGGTCTGTTCCTATTACCTTACCCAACGGTAAAGGATGGGATTCCTTATAAAGTCTGACCCCTAAATTGGTATAATAAATGGTGAACTCGGTTGTCCCTTCGGGTAGACTATAGTTTTGAGACATAATTGTCTAACTTTTAATGTTTTAATACCTAATGATTATATTTACCACGGAATTCTGGGTCAGAATTCTGGTGGTTATTCGACTTTTTTATACTAAAATTTTAGAATAGAAAAGTAACGTTAACACTTACCTTAACAAAGGAATTAAATAGAAAGATAAAAGAATAATAATCACATATCCTTACATTAACTAAAGACACACTAAAATATAGGGTGTTAAAATGATATAAGTAACTAATCGAGATGATTAAAATACCACTTCAGAAATCCCAAAAGAAACATCTCCTAGTACAGTAGACTTTTGTCACTCTCAAAATGAAGAAGAAAAGGTTAAACCTAAGGAAATTAAAGAAAAAGACGAGACTAACGACACCGGTTTAAGAATCCTTATATAGATGGATTTCTTTGATTTATGGATATATATCTTTTGATATTTTGTGACTACTTTCTTTAGTTTCTCCTGTGGTTATCTACCTCCTTATATGGTACGAGTACCTAGTCTTCTTAGTTATATCACTTTTACTTATATGATGGGTTTTGTTAGATATCTAAGTTACTTTAGGAATAGTTCGATGGTTGCTATAAAATGTGTCTCGATCTTGTTTATTAAAGTGTTAAACATATCTTTATGTTTTTTTTTTTTTTTTTTTTTGAAACTTATCGGTTTTGTTAGAACTCTTTCTTCTTACCTTGACCTCCTTAGTTGAACGGACTGAAGTCCGAGACGATGTTTCGGTGACAGTAGTTCTGTCATACCATGACCGTGTTTCTGTCTTTATATCTAGTTACCTTGTTTTATCTTTCGGGTCTCTATTTAGGTGTGTGGATACCTGTGGAATAGAAACTAGTTCCTCTTTTCTTATATGTTACCTAATTTCTGTTAGAGAAATTGTTCACCACGACCCCTTTGACCAGTTGGTGAACATTTTCTTACTTTGATCTTGTGAAAGATTGTGGTATGTGTTTTTTATTTGTGTTTTACCTATTTCCTGGATTTGTATTCTGGTCTTTGATATTTTGAGGATCTCCTCCTTAATCCGTTTTGTGAGAGGCTGTATTTAATGTCGTCCTAGGAGATACTAAGTGGAGGGTCTTATAACCTTTATTTTCTTTTTTATTTGTTTACCCCGGATTAATTTTAATTTTCGAAGACGTGTTGTTTCCTTTGATATTTGTTCCACTTTTCTGTCGGAAACCTTACCCTCTTTTATCATCGTTTACTTCGTTGACTTTTTGTTGATTAGAGTTTTTATATGTTCGTTGAGGACTTCGAGTTAAGGTCTTTTTATTTACTGGGTTAGTTTTTTACCTGGTTTATTGATTTATCTGTAAAGAGGTTTCTTCTGTATGCCTACCGATTGTTTGTGTACTTTTCTACGAATCGTAGTGAGTAATAGTCTCTTTACGTTTAGTTTTGGTGTCACTCCATGGTAAAGTGTGGTCAGTCTTACCGACGATAGGTTTTCAGATGTTCGTTATTTACGACCTCTCCCACACCTCTTTTCCGTTGGGTGAATGTGATAACCACCCTTACGTTTGATCATGTCGGTGATACCTCTTGTCACACCTCTAAGGAATTTTTGGACCTTTATCTTGACGGTATACTGGGTCGTCAGGGTGACGATCCGTGTGTGTGGCTCCTTTGGTCTTAACTTTCTCTGTACACATGATGTTAAAAGTAGTGTCGTGACAAATATTATCGGTCTTGTAGCTTCGTTGAATCTACGGGTAGTCGTCTACTTACCTATTCTTTCGACATCATGTATATGTGTTACCTCATAATACGTCGGTAATTCTCCTTATGGAAACTTAGTCAAGATTACTCCACCTACTTGGACCTCGGATAATATGTCTCACTTCATTCGGTCCTTTTTTTTTTTTTCTTTTTTTTGTTATGTCATATGATTACGTATATATACCTTAAATCTTTCTACCATTGTTGTTGGGATATACGTTCTGTCGTTTCCCTGTGTCTACATATCTTGTCAGAAAACCTGAGACACCCTCTCCCTCTCCCACCTTACTAAACCCTCTTACCCTAACTTTGTACATATTATAGTATATACTTTGCTTAACGGTCAGGTTCAAGCTACGTACTATGACCTACGAACCCCGACCTCGTGACCCTACTGGGTCTTCCTACCATACCTCTTCCCACACCTCCCATCAAGTCATACCCCTTGTGCACATATGGACACCGTCTAAGTACAATTATATACCGTTTTGGTTATGTTATAACATTGTATTAATTGGAGGTTAATTTTATTTATAAAAAATAATTTTTTATTTTTGTATTTATAATACAAATTATGTCCTTATATTAAAATGATATAGTAGAGATATGAGGAATTTAAGTCAAGACAAATGGGATGCAAACACATTAAATAAAAATTTTGTATCAAAATACTGTTCATTTGAATAGATAACTGAGAAACCTTGGACTTAATAAACGATGATATTAAAATACTATATTAACGGACTCTTTAAAACGTAGTTTTAGAGTTTCGAATGTCATATTCATCGTAATTACTAATGATGGGTATTAAATCCCCCTTATTTTTAAACAGGGGTTTCAACATCTCAAACTTTTAAAAGTCTGTCATATTTTCTGTATGACAAAATTGGACATTGTTAAAACTTAGTTAGTACTTCGATAAAGAAAACAATGAGGTTCGTCAATTGACTGGTTAACCAGTGTACTAAATAGTGTACGTATAGTTTAAATATGGAAGAGAAATTTTTCTATACGATTCTTTGTACTTTATTGAACATTTGTAGCTTTCCTTTTGTAAATATCGTTGTAAAATCTTTTTATTATTATTTGAAAGTAGCTATAATAAAAAAAATAGTTTTGTTGAAAGTTCATAATACGGATAATTGTGAAAAAGAATTTCATTTTAAAGTAGAAAATCCAACAAATTTCATGTGATTGAAGTTCTTCTTTTAACAGTCTTAAGTTTTGTAAAAGATCTCAAGACTTACAAACTTATGTGTGTGTGTGTGTGTGTGAAAATAAACCTTGGGAGGAGACAAAAGTACTGAAACTAAGTAACGACACATCTGTCTCAATTTGAGTTCTATTACGTCTCACCAAACAATCGACAATCGAAGTACCACTAATTACCGTTCTGTTCTATAGACCGTAGTCTCTCAACTTTTCGATAATTGAATTCTCTTTCGACTTTTGTGGTCTCCCCTTATTCAGTGTAATTGTTTTCCGTTACCTTTTCGTTCTGTAACAAGAACTAACATGAAACTATATAAGGACTTAGGTACGTTTTAAAAGTTTTCTGTAAAATATGATCACAAGTAAAGTCAAGTCAAGTCAGTGAGTCAGTAAAGACTGAGAAACATTTGGGAATCTGACGTCGTGTGGTCCTGAGGGACAGGTAGTGGTTAATGACTTCTAAAGAGTTTGAGTATAGGTAAGGTAGTCACTACGGTAGGTTGTTACAGTAAGAGACAATAGGGGAAGAGGAGAACGACAGTTAGAAAGGGTCGGAGTCCCCGAAAGGGTTACTCAGTCGTTAAACGTAGTCCACCGGTTTTATAACCTCGAAGTCGTAGTCAGGAAGATTACTTGTATGTTCTGATTAAAGTAAATCCTGCCTGACCAACCCAGAGGAACTTACGGTTCCCTGAGAGTTCTCAGAAGAGGTCGTGGTGTCAAGTTTTTGTAGTCAAAAAGTCGTGAGTCAAAAGAAATACCAGGTTGAGAGTGTAGGTAAATACTGATGACCTTTTTTGCATCGAAACTTTTCTACCTGGAAACAACCGTTTTATTATAGAGACAAAAAACTATAGGACACATCCAACCAGTCAAAAGCAGGGTCCTCGTTCACAGAAAATTAAAGTACCGACGTAGGTGGTAGACGACACTAAAACCTCTTGGTCCTTTATTTCAGACAGTACCAAAGGTGACAAAAGGGTAGTTAAACAGTACTTCACTACCATGGGCTATGGTACTAAAAGTAAAAAACTTACAACTCAAAATTCAGTCCAAAAAGTGAGAGGAGAAAGTGAAAGTTGTTTTCCGAGAAATCAAGACGAAAGGAAAGACTGTATTCTCACCCCAGTAGACGTATAGACTCCAATAACTATAAAGAAGACCGTTAGAACTCAGAACGGACACGAAGTAGAACGGGTCGTGAAGTGCACTACATTAGACGTATATTCAATTTATTTGTCCCACTGTTATATGTCGGAATTACATGTGTAAAGGGTTAAACCTTGGTTAGACAACAAGGTAGAGGTGAAGATTTCCAATGAAGAACTGCACGTATGTCTATAGAGTCGTCCGTCAACTTCTTGGATTCGGTAGGGTAAAACAATTTTTGTTGTTGTTGTTGTTGTTGTTGAGTTAAAATCTCAAGACTCCTTTCTTAGAAACGTTTAGGGGACTGGAGTCGGGTGGTGGACGCTCGGTTAGTCTAGGGTCTACTCCTAGAGGACTGAAATGCAAGTCCTGAATACTGGACAGGCCCTTTAAGTTTAATTCGGGTCCTTTACCCTTAGTTAGTCTTGGGCACCGGTCGGGTCCTTTACTTTTGGTTAGTCTTGGGTTGTGGATTGAGAAGGTGTCTTCCATTGGTTAATCTGTAGAAGGTTGGGCCTTTGAGGGCAAAAAACTTAAAAAACGTACTCTTATGGGATATATTCGTTGCATTAAGTCTCAAACCCCGAGGAGAGGGATCGGAGACGTAACCATTGTCACCCTCGGGGTCGAGCTCGAACCATTATTTTTGAGAACGAAAACATAGTCTATGGCCGAAGGAACACCAGTAACCCTCTAAAGCACTGAACCTGTATTGTGTCAATTCCACCGGACCATAAAATCATAGAATTTCTTAAAAAGTCAAACGACATTCGGATGTCAGTTTCCGAAACTACATTATTTATTTCGACTACCTGTACAAAAAGACCTTGAGGGAACGAAAAATATACTAGGTTGCCTATAACCGTTAAACAACAGACCAAGGAGACGGAAAAGATTTAAGTCAAACTTATGGATATTCAAGAGTCAAGTACATGACAACTTCGGACCGAACCTATTAAAACTCGTAATGAAACGATCGTACACTCTACTCATATTAACGTACCATCAAACTTGTAAGAAACCTTAACGGAAGAAAACCCTGACCTTACTTTTGACTTGTAAAAACAATGTTCTACGAACTTATCTTCTTGTACGCGAGTAGAAGAGGAAACTCTTAAGGTTTTAACATTGAACGACGACTTTTTGGTAGCTGTCCTCTTACAACCTAGGGTGGTTTTTTATATGGGGTGTAGGTAGTGTTTCCTTTTCAAGGTTGTATTGTCAACCTCCCCGTTTTAGTACAAATCTTAGGTTTGAACGTGAGTGGTCTCTGTGAGCCTCCCGTTTTTGGTTTGGAACACATGTGAGCCTGGGTCTCTGGACTGTCTCTGACTCGGTCTGGACGGAAACTCACAAACTCACAGAGGACTCCTCAGCATCCAGCAGTCACCGGACGGTACCCCTGTTCACGAGACCGACGTCGTCTGGACCCAGTACGTGATACAAAGTATTCGGGAGAACCTCCTACAGCAGTAACAGGGGTGGTATCTCGCTGGTTCGTCTACTGGGTGTTTGACGTCTCATTAATATGGTTTCTTTAAGAGTGTGACAATTCTTTCAAGATCCTAGGTATTGTCTAAAAGGTTAGACTCCTAAGCTGTTTCCATGACTCTTGAAAATGAAACCTCCGGTCATCCTAAACTAATGTCTTAAAGGTGTCATGACCACTTTGTCTGAGAACCTTCTTTAAATTTTATTTTGTTTGTTTGTTTGTTTGTTTGTTTGTTTTTTTTTTGTTGTGTTGAAAACGTGTGATCCTCGGTCTTCTTTCTTGTCACAAGGGTGTTCTCTAATTCGGTGTAAACGGACACTCAAAGGTCCTCCACCTAACAGGTGGAGGTCCCCTCCACACCCAAGTGTCACCGGATGACTTCCGTGTCCCGGTGACTTATCTTGTCACGTATGTGTTCAGGAGAACTTCATATAGACGATATTGGAAGTAATGAGAATGGTATCGAACTGGAGTCCGGTTTGTTGTCCCTCCCTTGTGTCAGGATGGGTAGTTGTCTTTTAACCTAACTTCTAAATGACTCGTACCGGGGTGGGTAGTCTCGTTCTGGGTCAACGGGGGTGTCAGTCAGAAAGGGTAGTCCTTCAAAGGTATTCGGAGAATAGGAATAGGGAGTCTTCCGTCTGTCTTACTTTTTGTGTTAGTGTCTTTTGATTAGTTTGACTAGTGTACCTGGTGTTGGAACAGATTGAGTTACTTTGATACTCAGTACGGTACATCCCGGTGGGTTCTACTTACCTATTATCCCTTCTCAAAACTATTTTGCACCAGGTGATCCCTTCCCTCACCGTTTGGTGACGTTATAAGAACGGAACTCTTGGGGTACTTGTCGTGCTTTTCATCACAAGTACGTCAGATTTAGATTTGAACGGGTATGTCATCTTTTTCTTTGTTTATATAGTAATCTCTTTTTATTTTATTATAATATATATATAATCATTTGTTTAAACATATATAAACTTATGTCTTTTTACGTTATTGAAAATGAAAAAGTTCTAAATATACAAAGTTTTTAAATTTGAAATCTTCTTCGGACTATTTTATTTCTGTATGTGTTTTAAGACACATATTTAGAGTTATAAACAATGATCGATAATTGAACTACTAGGACATTAACAGGATCCAGTAATTTATTATATTGGATATAACTAGGAATGTCGTATAAGTCATCCATGCACAAACGAAATATAACACTTATGAAATACTTAAAACATATAACTTTAAAGTTTTGTTCGAGAAAAAACTTGTAACGTGTTTTCAAAGTAGTGTCAAATTTAGTCATCACAATAAATAACCGGACTAAAGTTATAACATCACAGAGTTCCTTATCCCTATGGGTCCCTCTCTCCCCCCTCAACACCCCGTGGTGGACACCCACCTTGTCAGTTCTTTTTCTGTTCCTAATAGATAACTCAAGAGGGAGAATATACCCATACCGAGCACCACGGGATTTTGTTGATGTCGTCATTATAGTTTATAATGACTAGTCTCTAGTAGTGTCTTTTATACTATTATAACTTCTTCAAACTTTACACCACAATTGATTGTTTTACAATGTGTCTCTATGTTCTACTCGTGTACGAAAACCTTTTTATTACGGTTATCTGAACAAACTAGATCTCAACGGTGTACGGAAATTAATTGTTGTTGTTGTTGTTTTTCCGTCATAAACACTCAACGTTATTTGTTTTATATTACTTCGTTCCGTACTAACATTACTTTGAACTATCCGTGTACCTTGTAAAACGATTATTTTGTTCACCTAATTTTAATCTTTTTTTTTTACTCAAACAATAGATCGAAGCACTACTGTCTCTCACCCTCTTCTCTTTTCGTGAAGTCCTTCTCTTTTACCGTATGATTTAGAGTTCGATTTCTTTTATCGTACAATTAAAACAGACCCGATATTTCAAATACTTAGTCACTGTCTTAATTCAAATGTTTATACACCAGTCCAGTCTACAAGGTCCTTCAAGGGAAATCGTTTCCGTGATGACAGTATAACTTGTTAAGAAATAACAACTACTGTTAGAACCTCCTTCTGGAAATTACAGTGACCAGGGATAGTTAATTTAAGGTCTTCGTTCAGGATCAGGAACATTGTCCCGTTTGGTTAGAGAAAGGGATGGGACGGGTGTGGAAAGGTCTACTTAGAATACTCTTGACATCAGGGGGTGTCTATGTGTGGGGTACAGTGACTCCCGACGACATCTCACAACTCCGTCAACCTATTATAAGTTACCTTTTACTTCTATTTCTAAAATCCACTGTTTTTACTGGTACCTAGTGTAGTGTGAAGTACAAACGTGACATGAAATATCATGATTTTCTTTTAATGTGTAAATACACTACAAGAAACCAACGAGTCAGTTCAGACTGAGACGCTGTGGTAGCAGACATCGTGTGGTCCGAACGGACAGAAAGTAAGAGTTTTAAACGAGTTTAAGTACAAGTAACTCAGTCACTACGGTATTTTGGTAGAGTAGGATTATCAAATTTAACATTCTCATTGTGTTTAGTAGGGATTGCACACTTTACAAAATAGTTATAATTAACTCTTAGGTCAACACGACCAAAAGTCAAACACTGTCGAGTCGTGACTGGGTAGTGACGAAGTAACTGTATTCAGACACAGTTCCGTGGACAAACAAAATAATTGGGAAGAAGAAGTACCAGAAGTTTCTATTTACACTGTCCAATAAAATAAGTAGATGTAAGTATACATGTATGTATGTGTGAGTACATGAGTGTGTGTGTTTATATCGAAACTTCTTATATCAAGGTTAAGAAAATCACTAAAACCCCTTCAAAAGAATGATTTACCGTTAACGTTAACACTATAAAAATCAATGGTATAATACTGTTGTTTATCGTTGAATTCGGGACTACTTTTATTTTTACCAGTTTTGTTTCAACAGACATAAAGTCGGTTTAATAAATTGTGTTAATACAAGACAGGTGTTGTATGTTAATGTATTAGACGAGGTACTAGTAGTACAAACAAAGAAGGTATAGCACTGTACACTGACACACATGTCAAGAGTTCCACATAATAGTCGTTACCTTTATACTAATGTAGTCCATCAGTCCAATCTTTTAGACGGGCAAAAAGGAAGTCATAGACCACTTTTCCCAATAAAGGGATTGATAGACCTCTTCTCGTTTAGACTCAATAACGATGAGAAAGGTGAGATGGTAAAGATAAGGAGTAGTCGTACACTGACCTTTAGTATACCACGTAAGTAATAGACCTTCGTTATCTCGTTCTGAACTCTCAATCTTTGTTTCTAAGACTAATTTACGATCCAAAGTGGAGACCTTTGATCGTAAGTGTAACCATACGTGGTCAATTACACAAGGGTCACGTAAACGAAAGGTAGTATTTTCTACCGGATTCTTGTTTTTATTGGAGAAGGTTATCTAAGAATCCTGGTAGACAAGGTGAAACGGAATACTCTGAAGGCAACAAACGTAAATGATTTCGTACCAAGGTTGTTACAAGAGGTACTACATAACAAAAGGACGACAGATCAGACCGAAAGAAGGATATTCGTTTAACTCTTAACAGAGGTCGAGAGATGTCGAACTTTCACTTTCACTATCGGTTAATACACTGAAATCGGAATACCCTCGTATACCCTAGTCACTTTTTAAAAAATTAATTTTAGAAACTCGACAATTGAGTATTTTATTTTATTAAGAATGTCCTAAAAAGACTTTACAAATAACAGTTTTTACGTAAGTAAAATCGTTGCAAGAGTTTGATATAAAAATTAACAGTACATATGTTAAATTGTGTTCTTCCTTTGACTCTTATTTCAACTGTAATGGATAACAGATGTCCATAATTGTTAACTTTTACCTTTTCATGGTCCTCGACTAAACTTAAAATAAGAGAAGTCTAAGTTGACACTCCATTTCGCTACTCTTTATTTTGAACCGATTTAGTTTGTTGTCTTTTATAAATGTCTTAGAACAAACTTTCATTTCAGTTCTTTTTGTTCCAAAAGTTTTTTTGTCTAAGACACATAAAGAAAAGAAGGAGAGAAGTCTTGTTCAGGAAAGAAGGAGTCAAGAGAGAAGGGAGTAAAGGACAGGAAGATAATAAGAAGGGAAAAGACGAAACTTCATTAAAAGAAAGAATCAATCCGCTGAGTTGAAAAATAGAAGGAACAAAGGAATGTTGGAAAGACCCTGGAAAAGGAGTAAAATCTACGATTAATCGTGAACCATTAACTTTAAAATTTTCGACTCATAATATTCGTGTAATCGTGTAGTGTCTAAAGACACTAGTATCCGTCTTAAGTTTTATCAAATCACATATTTTCTCTTCTACGATTCCTGAGACCACAGAAAACTCTTTTCACACTTTTTGTCTTATACACAGATGTAAAATACGAATAAAATATAAGTGTTACGTACAGATTAAGACGGTAAGAATGTGTCAAACTTTTGTTTGGATCGAAAGTAATCAAAGACCGATCACACTGATGACGACAGTCTTAGGACCTGAGAGTCGAGGAAATTTCAGTGGCGTCTATAATGTTAAAAAAAAGGTCTAAGGAGACAGACACGAGGTACTAATAAATATCTTTTAATTTATCCTGATTCATATTGTTGTCGGGATTTAGATCCCCCTAGTTATTCAGTAAGAATCCTTCGGCATAAAGTGTATCGTAAGAAAAAAAGGTCATTTTAATGTAAATATTTTATACTGACCATATATGTCTTTCGTTCTCCCTTCCTTCCTCTACGTGTCCTTTCTCTCCACCTCGTAGTGGATCACCCGTCTGGAAAGACGACTGGGACACTACATACGTTGTTCTCTACATTGTAGTCTCACTACGACGGACCTCGCCCTTCACGATCCGAAAGAACGAGGAAGTAGGTCGTCGTCGTACACGGGACAAGACCTTTCCTCTTACTGGAACACCTCCGTTGAGGACTTGACACCTTTATTCTGGGAGGTACTCCTTACATCAGACACCCACGACGTAGAGGTATGAGTCTAAGGTTTTCATGGAGTGTGAAGACCTGAAGACAATTTCTAAAAAAAAAAAAAAAAAACCATTTTGTACTACAACAGAATCAAGTAGTAACAATACCTTTAACAACTATATGAGTTTACGTGTGATGATACCAAAAAGGTCATCAGCACATACCTACACTCTCAACCTGACACTTCTTCCGACTCACATCTTCTTATCTACGCAAACTTGACACCACAACCTCTTCTTAGAACTCTCAGGGGACCTGACGATCCTCTGGGTTGTTCAGGTAAGACTTCCTCTAGTCGGGACCCTAAAGAAACCTTCCTCACTACGATTTCGACTTTGAGGTCATGAAACCTGTGGAGTACGCTTTTCAACTGAGTAACCTTTTATGAGACTACGATCCTCCTTAACCCCCGTCTTCCTCTTCCCCTGCTGTCCCCTACTCTACCGACCTACCGTAGTGACTGAGATACCTGCACTTAGACTCACTTGAGGCCCTCAACCACTACCTGTTCCTCCGGACCGCACGACGTTAAGTACCGCACCGTTTCTCAGCTTGTACTGACTCGTCGACTTGACTTGACTTGACTACGATAAAAGACAAGATAAGTTTTATATGAACCCGGAGTGATATTCAATAAAAGGACGTAGTCAATGACAACATATATGGACTTAAGACAACTATTAAAATAAAACTTACACAAAGGAAGGGGGAGGAAACCTTTACGGATATTTATATTGATGATCGTTTTCATCAAAAATAATAAATAAGAGTCCGTAAAAGATATAATTAAAATTTTTTATCTGTGTCTCCTCACCATATGAGTAGAGATTCATACCCCGTATTATTTTGAAGGTTAAAACTACGTTTCATTTCTTTCTATCATCTTCTTCGATTACAAGCACCACAAATAATCGTCGTGTTAATTTTATAAACTCTTATTTACTATCTTATATAAATGAAACAAATGTATGTATAGTGTGTGTTTGTAAAATTGATACAAAAATTTTATTAAATTTATGAATAATGAAATTGTTTTACACAATTAGACGGGGGGGTCATTATTAAGTCTATAGAGAAAACGTTATAAATTATTAAAAGAAGGTGTTATTTACTAATTACTTATAAACTTATTAAATGGTGTCAGAAATCTTAATATCTTTATATGTTTCAACGGTATAAAAATTGGAGTCTTTAGGATAAAAACATTAATCGAATTTTATAAACAAGTACATGTTATTTGTTACCAATCGTTTGTATATTAACAAACTCACAATTTCGATGACACCCAAAAAATTAAGGACGGAGGTGTCACTCTTTTAAGAGGATTAATCGTAACGAAGGTTTTATATCAATGACTAGAGATAGAAAAGGAAAAAAATTCACGGATAAAATTGTAAAAGTGAAAGTATTTCTCACTACTATGGTTTAATTAACAATACAATCACTTTTAAGTGGGTTGTAACACGATAGTTACTTGTTAAATAAATTCTCTGTGCACATGGGGTTACAAGTAGTTTCGTGATAAATATTATCGGTCCCGTACCTTCGTTGGATCTACAGGTAGTCGTCTACTTACCTATTCTTTCGACACCATGTATATGTGTTACCTCATAATGAGTCGGTAATTTTTCTTATGTAAACTTAGTCAAGATTACTCCACCTACTTTGACCTCGGTTAATATGTCTCACTTCATTCGGTCTTTCTTTTTGTGGTTGTGTCATATGATTTGTATATATACCTTAAATCTTTCTACCATTGTTATTGGGACATACACTCTATCGTTTTCTCTGTGTCGACATATCTTGTCAGAAAACCTGAGACACCCTCTCCCGCTCCCACCCTACTAAACCCTCTTACCGTAACTTTGTACATATTATAGTACATTCTTTACTTAGCGGTCAGATCAAAGCTAAGTCCTATGTCCTACGAATCCCGACCACGTGAGTCTACTGGGTCTCTGTACCATACTCCTCCCTCCACCCTCCCCGCAAGTCCTAACCCTTGAGTACATGTGGGTACCGTCTAAGTACAACTTTATACCGTTTTGGTTATGTCACAACATTTCATTTTATTATTTGTTTTGGGACGTGTAAATTTTATTAAAATGTAAAAACGAGACAATGTATAAATTGTCCTTTTATTTATATAAAAGAGTTAAACTTCATTGTAAAAATTTTCTGAACGTATATCTATGTAACTTTAGAAATTATTCTATGTCATTTTTATTTCTCATATACAGTGTTTAACTATTAAAGACTATAAATCATTCATATTTCCCTTACAATTGAGTAATTGTTGTTGTCTCATTTGTTTATCGTCTCACGATCTTTGAGAAGGTTGTTATTCTGATAGTGTAAGATTTTAAATTCTTCATACAAATAGTAAAACTAATATTTCGTTATAAAAACTAATAATAGAATACTCTTTTATAAAGTTTCTCGTCTTTCTGTCCTTTCTACTGAAAAATGATTTAATTTAATAAGACTTACTCTACAAGATTATAACTCGGTTTAAATAGACGAACTTTATTAATTCGAACAACGACATATAATCTAAACAAATAACTTCAGTGATTCCATTCTAATTGATGTAATATTGAACATCACATAATGGAGTGAGTTCTATTATTATACATTAATTAACTTAATTGACCCAAAAAGTTAGACATAAGGATTACAATTTTTACAACGTATAAAAATTGACCGAAGACAGATGTCAGTTTTGTAGTAAACCTTCTAATCATCTTAAGATCACCGTAATCACCTGTTACCGGGTCTGACTCCCGAGTTTACTTCACAACGTCACTACTTTAAAGACACGTAACGGGTCACAGTCCCTTAATATACAAACCTTTTTCTTTATCGTAAGTTCATTTACTATACACCTGTACCGGTATACTATTTAGTAATACTCACAAAGAAAATCCATGAATCTGGATTTCATGGATAGGAACTAGTGTATACTCATTAGTCCCTAGATTTTGACAACCCAGATTTTTAATTATTGGTAAACAATTGTATAGTTGTTTGGAATTATTACCGTTAGGTTTTTCCCTGGAAGAAAATTTATTTTTAAACTTCTTACAGGTTAGTGTAGTTCTTGGTGTCTAGACATTTGTATTTAATTCGACACTCTGACTTCCTTTATAAATATAAATATGATTGACTCTATCTACCTGTTTATCACCGACTGAAATTAAAAAAACCGAGGTTTTAATGACGTCTATCACTAACGTCGGTACTATAAGTTTCTACCAATGAGGAACTTTGCTTTCAATATTGTTTGGATCTATCGTA
This sequence comes from Capra ibex, assembly GCA_006410555.1. Classification (NCBI taxonomy): domain Eukaryota; kingdom Metazoa; phylum Chordata; class Mammalia; order Artiodactyla; family Bovidae; genus Capra; species Capra ibex. The sequence continues at coordinate 68,693,516 of SJYO01049755.1, forward strand.
TAAGTTTTCGTCTCTTTAATGAAACGACTGATTCCAGGTAGATCAGTTCCGATACCAAAAAGGTCACCAGTACATACCTACACTCTCAACTTGACACTTCTTTCGACTCACGGCTTCTTAACTACGAAACCTTGACACCACAAGTTCTTCTGAGAACTCTCAGGGAACCTGACGTTCTTCTAGGTTGGTCAAGTAGGACTCCCTTTAACCAGGACCCACAAGTAACCTTCCTGACTACAACTTCGACTTTGAGGTCATAAAACCAGTGGACTACGTTTCTCGACTGAGTAAACTTTTCTGGGACTTCAACCCTTTCTAACTTTCGTCCTCCTCTTCGCCTGTTGTCTCCTACTCTACCGACCTACTGTAGTGGCTGACATACCTGTACTTAAACTCACTTGAGGTCCTCAACTACTACCTGTCCCTTCGGACCACACGACACCAAGTACCCCAGAGTTTCTTACCCTGTGCTGACTCGCCGACTTGACTTGACTCTATCCAATATACGTGTAAATATAAAAAAAGGCCCATGTACCATATTGACGTCAGACGAGAGTATATTTGATTGCTTTACTTATTGTTTAAAAGTTTCTGTATACAAACCCCTATTTTTAGACACAAGCTAAAGTGGAAGTGTATATCACACATAAATTTATAAGATCGTTTGATGTGATGGTTATAGTGACAAAGATCTCATTGACTGGTCCTTCAAATGTGTCTGAAAACGTAATATAGGGGTTTAGATACTTCTTATAATCATAAGAGTACAACACTTATATTTTTGAATCCATCTAAAACAGAATCTTGAGTTCACAAAAAATAAAGTTTTGACGACACTGTAAATACACAAAAAGGTTATAAAGACCAAGAGGACTCGTGTACTCCTATCTATGACTTAAAAAAAAAAATGGAGGAGCTCCAATGTATACCAAACACTAACCAAAGTCGGTTTTTTTTTAACGTATCTGCCCTGGATACGATGGATTCCTACTTTCGTCAATTAACGATCTTCAGAGCTCCGTGAGAAAGTCACATTGTCGTTTGAACTAACTATCCCTTTACGGTCCGACGTGACAAAGTGGAACCACCTACGGAACCTGACAGTCGATTCGAACAACACAAACATATTCACCTTATGCAAAAAGAAAGAGATTCAGTGACTTCAAGTAAACCAATGGGATCGGATTGTAGAATAAGACTACTTAATTTTTTTTTAGTGAAAATGTAACTGTACATACAATACTACCGTCACTTGGTTCCACTTTCAATACCATCTTTTGATTGTAAATTGGATATTTAATTGAATTCCTATAAATATATAAAAATTAAACTCGATTCAAACGGTTCGAAACCCTTTATAAGACTTTATAGTCAGTTCTGTAAAAACCCTTATTGGTTTCGTAGATACAGTCGTTCAAGTTTCCCTTGAGTAGTGAAGTGAGATGTGAGTTGGAATACTGTAAGTAGTTTAGTAGTGACACCCCGTGTAACCTCGTTAGGAAGAGAAATTGGGAAGACGTAAGAGTGGGATTATTGTTTGATGTGTCATTTAGCACGACTAAGAATCGTAGTACTAATGTTATGTAGAATGAACACAATACCGGTGGAAGGGTAACCGTTACGAACGAGTCTTGACATAAAACTCTAAAATTATTAGTCAAAATGACACTGGACAGTTTGAAACAATTAATTTTATTTTAAGTTTAGACTAGTACGTATTTCATGTATGAGTCATGGTCAATACCGTAGGCACTGGAAAAGATGGTACGTAGAAAACAGAAGAGATTGGTGGTTGGACACTGAACCAGATCCCGTCTCTGGCGTTTAAATAGAAAAGTAGAGTCAAGAGTTGGACGGGAAGAGAGGGTGGGTTTGGAGGGTGAGAACAGGAGATGAACTAGTGGTCGGATTGAGGTTCCTTGTAAGAACCCTTAGGAACGACCGTTTACTTTCGTTGTTCTATTTTTTTTTAGAATTTTTATCTGATTAACTACGACTAGACTTATTCCGTGGGAGTGTTTACTAAGGTCTAGAAAAACTGATTAGAAGGTTAAGGGTACATAGTGAGGTTTCAACTTCTCTTCAGTACACACAAACAATTTTCTTGAAGAGTATTTACTCTAAAGACAATTCACGTTCCAAACACATTTAAACTCAATAGGGGTTATATTTTACGTAAAAATGTGAACAGGAGTTTCGTGTGCACAGAAATAAAATATACTAAAAACTTTTATCAAACCCATCTATTTCTTATAATAAAAATAATGGGTAATCTTTATATCAAACGGTCCGTGACTACGACTTAACTTCAAAGTTCATTTTTAGGAAACGGTCTCGATAAAATTTAGATTTATAGTAGATTTTATACATGAATGAGTATAAAGGAATTAATACGTATATTTAAGTTTGACGTTATTATCTCTTTAAACAGTAGTATAGAGATATTACTCTTCTTAAATCAACGTTTTATTAGATTTGATTTTTAAAATTTTTATTTCCTTGTCTTAAAATTCTCTCGACTATAAACTCTTCTATACATAGATTTTTAACGGAAGGATATAAAGAGGTAATTTTATTTAGTCTTCTTTTTAGAAAGACGATACTATCTGAATATATCTGTCAACAGGTCTGGATTATTTTGTTAAGAACGATTTACTTGAAACGGTTTTAATTAAGTAGTTCTGATATGAAGAACCAAACTTTTCGGTAAAAATTGTCATATACTTTCTCACTCTCTGTACGACTCACGTATACAGCGTATCTACCCCCTATAAATTAATTATAAAAGTGAATGATCTTTTCTACTTCATCAACTGTAAGAATACTGTAAAAGGAAAGAAAGAAAGAAAAAAAAAAAAGATAAAATTAAAACTACAACAACAAGTCAGTGAGTCACTACAGACTGAAAAACGCTGGGGTACCTGACGTCGTGTGTTCTGAAGGAACAGGAAGTGGTAGAGGGTCTTAACCGAGTTTGAGTACAGGTAACTTAACCACTACGGTAGGTTAGTAGAGTAGGAGACATTAGGGGAAGACGAGAACGAAGGTTAGAAAGGGTCGTAGTCCCACAAAAGGTCACTCAACCGAGAAGTGTAGTCCACCGGTTCATAACCTCGAAGTCGAAGTCGTAGTCAAAAAGGTTACTGATAAACCCCAAATAAAGGAAATCTCAACTGACCAGACTAGAAGAACGACAGGTTCCCTGAATGTCCTCAGAAGAGGTCTTGGTGTCAAACTTCCGTAGTCAAGAAGACACGAGTCGGAAAAAAATAACTGGTCGAGAGTGTAAACATGCACTGATGACCTTTTTTCCATTGAAACTGATATACCTGGAAACAACGACGAAGATGACGATTCAGTGAAGTCAGTACAGGTTGAGACACGTTGGGGTCTCTGTCATCGGGTGGTCCGAAGGGGCAGGGACCCTAAGAGGTCCGTTCTTGTAACCTCACCCAACGGTAAAGGAAGAGGTTGCGTACTTTCACTTTTCACTTTTACTTCAGCGAGTCAGCACAGACTGGGAGTCGATGGGGTACCTGACGTCGGATGGTCCGAGGAGACAGGTACCCTAAAAGGTCCGTTCTCATGACCTCACCCCACGGTAACCTGGAAACAACCGTTTCATTCCAGAGATTAAAATTATACGACACATCCAAACAATTTTAAAAGAAGGTTCCTCGTTCACAGAAAATTAAAGTACCGACGTTAGTGGTAAACGTCACTAAACCTCGGGTTCTTTTATTTCAGACAGTGACAAGGGTAAAATAAAACATAACTCAATATCGTTTCATTGTTACAACACTATCAAAGTCCACTTGACGTTTTTCTGAGTCGGTATGTACATGTAAATAGGTAAGAAGGAGTTTGAAGGGAGGATTCGGCCGACGTCGTATTGTAACTCGTTTCAAAGTACACGATATGTCATCCAGGACCTACGGGTAGGTATAATTAATGTTATCACACATGTACGGGTAGGGTTTGAGAGATTGTTAGGGAAGGAGGGTAGGACGGGGGCCGTTTATATTCGAGTACAAATACAAACACAAAACATTCAAATGACATATTAAAGAAAAATCTAAGGTGTATATTCCCTACAGTCTACAATAAAGAGGAAACGGACTGAAGTAAGTCATACTGTGAGAGATCAAGGTAAGTACAACGATGTTTACCGTAACAAACTAAGAACAAACACCAACTTATTATAAGGTAACATTTATACCTGGTATAGAAGAAATAGTTAAGGAGAGAGTTACTTGTACATCCAACGAAAGTACAATACCGATAACATTTATCACGAAGTTACTTGAAACCCCATGTGCATAGCTAAGTTTATTACGAAAAGAGACCTATATACGACTCCTAACCCTAAAGTTTTAGTATACTATGGTGATAAAACCAAAAATTCTTTAGAGATATGACAAGAGATATCACTGACATCGTTAAATGTAAGGGTGGTTGTCACCTCCTCCGAAGGGAAGAGAGGTGTGTGAAAGGTTGTAGACAATAAACATCTAAAAAACTATTATCGTTAAGACCGACCACACTCCAGAAAGTACCATCAAAACTAAAAGTAAGGAGATTATTAATCACTACACTTATACAAAAGTACACGGATGACTGGTAAATATACATAAGAAGTTTATTACAGATAGATCCAGAAGACAGAAAAAAAAAAAAAAAAATCACCTAACGAAGAAAAAAGGAAAACAACGACAATTCGTTAACGAACATGTAAAAACTCTGATTAGGGATTAACCAGTTTATAAACGTTTAACCAGTTTATAAACGTTTCTAAAAGAGGATCACCCAATAGAAAAGTGAATAACTACCAAAGGAAACGACACGTTTTCGAAAAATCAAATTTATCCAGGTTAAAAAATAAAAAATAAAGTAAAGGTAATAAGACCTTCTGTCTAGTTTTCTCTAAATGTAGTCTGTCACAAGACGGATATATAAGGAGGTTCACAAAATATCATAGGTCAGAGTATAAATCCAGAAATTAGGTAAAACTCGAATACAAACACATACCTTAATTTCTTACTAGATCAAAATAAAAAAAAAAAAAAAAAATTGTACATCGACACGTCATAAGGATGGTGGTATAGAACTTCTCTGACAGAAAGGTCGTAACTCATGTGTTCTGAAGAAACAGTACCTAATTAACAGGTATTCACGTACCTGAATAAAGACCCAAAAGATAAGACAAGGTCACTAGATATAAAGAGAAAAACACGATCATGAGATGATAAAACTACTGACATCGAAACATCATATCAGATTTCATTCCTTCAGACTAAGAAGGTTGAGGTGAAAAGAAAGAATCTAATAAAACCGATAAGTCCCAGAACACAGATATATGTTTTAAACCTTAAAAAACAAGGTCAAGACACTTTTTACGGTAACCATTAAACTATTCTTAACGTAAATTTAGACATCTAACGGAACCCATCATCTCAGTAAAACTGTTACAACTAAATAGGTCAGGTAGGTATACCATATAGAAAGGTAGATAACTACATAAGAAACTAAAGAAAATAGTCGTTGAATATCAAAAGTCACGTGTCCAAAAGGAAGACAGAGGAATCCATCCAAATAGTGATCCATAAAATAATAAAAACTACGTTGTTATTTACCTTAACGAAGAACTTAAAAATAAATACTATAATAGACCAATCACATATTTTTACGTTACATAAAGACACATAATTAAAACATTCGACGTTGAAATTGTTTAGGTAACTACCCAAGATCATCAAAAGACTAGTGTGGAAATCCTATTGACACCACCATTTCTTCTCATAACACTTAGGGAACCTGACGTTCCTCTAGGTTGGTCAGTAAGGATTCCCTTTAACCAGGTCTCATAAGTAACATTTCTGACTACGACTTCGATTTTGAGGTTATGAAACTGGTGGACTACACTTCTTGACTGAGGAACCCTTTCTGGGACTATGACCCTTTCTAACTTCCATCTTCCTCTTTCCCTACTGTCTCCTACCCTACCAACTTACCATAGTAGTTAGTTACCTGTACTCAAACTCGTTAGAGGTCCTCAATCACTACCTGTCCCTTCGGGCCGTACGACGTCAGGTCCCTCAACGTCTGAGCCTGTGCTGACTCATTGATTTGACTTGACTACATATCATAGTACAGTAGAAAATTTTCACTGTCAAATCGAAGAAGAAAAGATCAAACCTAAGAGAAATAAGAAAAGGAAGAAACTAACAATATTAATCTTGAAGGTTTTGTTACAAATCATTTTCACCACTCTCACCTATATTAAAAGAACAAAGATTAGAATCTCCTTTACGAAAGTCTAAAAACGGTAACTCATACTACTATCGACTTCAAGACAGTATACACCGGAAATAATACAATTTCATTCCAATGACATACGGGTGAAAGATCTCTCAAACATAATATTTAAACACGATTTAAAACGGTTTCGACAAAGACGTAGATAACTCTACTAGTGTACAGAAAATAAGAAGTCAAACAACTACTCCAAAAAAAGGTCATCAGTACATAACCACACTCTCGACCTGATATCTCTTTCGACTCACGACTTTTAAACTACAAAAACTCGACACCACAACCTTTTCTGACAATTCTCAGGGAACCTGACGTCCCTCTAGATTGCTCAGGTAGGAATTCCTCTAGTTAGGACTCACAAGTAACTTTTCTGACCACAACTTCGTCCTTGAGGTTATGAGACCGGTGGACTACACTTCTCGACTGAATAAACTTTTCTGGGACTACGACCCGTTCTAACTTCAGTTCTCCTCTTCCCCTACTGTCTCCTACTCTACCAACCTCCCGTAGTGGTTGAGGTATCTGTACGCAAACCCATGTGAGACCCTCAACCACTACCTGTCCCTCCGGACCACACGAGACCAGGTACCTCAGGGTTTCTCAGCCTGTGTTAACTCACTTACTTGACTTGACTTGAACAACTACACCATGTGGTGTATAGCCAAACGACTGAACATCTACAACTTTTTAGGAACATAGGGACCCTATTCAGTGTGAACTAGTACCACATACTATAAAATTACATAACAACCTTTGTTTGACGATCTAAAACAACTCCTAAAAATGTAGATACAAGAAGTCACTAGTCAGTCAAGTCAGTCAGTAAAGTCAGTGAGTCAGCACAGGTTGAGAAACGCTAGGGTACTTAGTGTGGTGTGGTCCGGAGGGACAGGTAGTGGTAGAGGGCCTCAAATGAGTTTGAGTACAAGAAGCTCAACCAATACGGTAGGTTGGTAGAGTAGAAGACAACAGGGGAAGAGGAGGGTTTGGGTTCGGGAGTGTACCTGTCCCATAAAAATTTACTCAGTTGTGAAGGGTTCTCCACTGGTTTCATAACCTCGAAGTCGAAATCGTAGTCAAGAAGGTTACTTGTGGGTCCTGACTAGAGTAAATTTTATCTGACCAACCTAAAGGAACGTCAGGTTCCCTGAGAGTTCTCAGAAGAGGTCGTGATGTATAGTTTCCGCAGTCAATATGCTGTGATGAAAGAAGTGTCAGGTTGAGAGTATAGGTATGTACTGATGACGTTTTTGGTATCGGAACCGATCTGCCTGTAAACAACCGTTTTATTACAGAGACGAAAAGTTATACTATAGATCTAACCAGAATTGAAAGTAAAGTTCCTCCTTCACAGAAAGTTAAAGTACCGACGTTAGTGGTAGACGTCACTAAAACCTCAGGTTTTTTTATTTCAGACTGTGACAAAGGTGACAAAGGGGGTAGATAAAGAGTACTTCTCTACCCTGGTCTACGGTACTAGAAGCAAAAACTTACAACTCGAAATTCGGTTGAAAAATTTAAAGGTCAAAATGAAAGTAGTTCTCCGAAGAATAAAGAAGAAGTGAAACAAGGTATTCCCACCGCAGTAGACGTATAGACTCCAATAACTATAAAAAAAGGTCGATAGAACTAAGGTCGAACACGAAGAAGGTCGAGTCACGAAGCGTACTACATGAGACGTTTATTCAATTTATTCGTCTCACTGTTATATGTCGGAACTGTATGAAGAAAAGGACAAACCTTGGTGAGACAAACTACAGGTCAAGATTGACAACGAAGGACTGTACGTATATCCAAAGGATTCTCCGTCCAATCCACTAGACCATAAGGGTAGAGAAAGTCTTAAAAGGTGCCAAATAACACTAGGTGTATCAGTTTACAAAAACGTATCAGTTATTTCGTCTATATCTACAAAAAGACCTTGATAGAACGAAAAAGGTACTAGGTCACCTACAACCGTTAAACTAGAGACCAAGAGACAAAAAAAGACTTGTGGTCGAACTTGTAGACCTTCAAGTGTAAAGTGTATAACGACTTCGGACCGAACCTCTTAAAACTCGTAATGAAATGATCGCACACTCTACTTACTTAAACACACCATCAAACTCGTAAGAAACCGTAACAGAAAGAAACCCTAAGCTTACTTTTGACTGGAAAAGGTTAGGACACCGGTGACGACTCAAAAGGTTTAAACGACCGAATAACTCACGTCGTGAAAGTGTCTTAGTAGAAAGTCCTAAACTTTACCGAGCTGACTTTAAGGTAGTGGAGGTGATCGTAACAAATATCACTACGAAAGATTTCGGGTGTAAGGTCCTACCGACCGAGATCCACTGACTAGTGTGGTAGCACTTCAAGAAAAAACACGTCAAAAAGATACATAAGAACGGGGGAGAAGAATTATAAAAGACGAAGATAATCCAGGTATAGTAAAGACAGGAAATAGTTCGGGTACAAACGTACTTTATAAGGGAACCATAGAGATTAAAAGAACTTCTTTGGAGATCAGAACGGGCAAGAAAACAAAAGGAGATAAAGAAACGTAACTAGCGACTCCTTCCGAAAGAATAGAGAGGAACGATAAAAACCTTGAGACATAAGTCTACGAATATAGAAAGGAAAAGAGGAAACGAAAAGTGAAGGGAAGAACAGTGTCGATAAACATTCGTAAGGAATCTGTCGGTAAAACGAAACACGTAAATAAAAGGTACCCCTACCAGAACTAGGGACAGAGGATATGTTACAGTGTTAGGAGGTAGGTATTAAGTAGTCCGTGAGACAGATAGACCAGATCAGGGAATTTTGATAAAGAGTGACGACGAAATATTAGTATCCTCTAAACTAAATACACTATGGACTTACCAGATCACCAAAAGGGATCAGTGAAGTTAAATTCAGAATTAAACCGTTATTCTTCATGTACTAGACTCGGTCAGTCGAGGGACAGAACAAAAACGACTGACATATCTCGAAAAGATAGAAACCGACGTTTCTTATATTAGTTAGACTAAAGTCACAACTGGTAAACCACTACAGGTGCACATCAAGTCAAGTCAAGTCGAGTCAAGTCAGCGAGTCAGTACAGACTGAGAAACGGTGGGGTACTTAACGTCGTGTGGTCCGGAGGGACAGGTAGTGGTTGAGGACCTCAAGTGAGTCTGAGTGCAGGTAGCCTAGGCACTTCGGTAGATCGGTAGAGTAGGAGACAACAGGGGAAGAGGAGGACGGGGGTCGGGGAGGGTCGTAGTCTCAGAAAAGGTTACTCAGTCGAGAAGCGTACTCCACCGGTTTCATGACTTCGAAGTCGAAATTGTAATAACGAAAGTTTCTTTAGGGTCCCAACTAGAGGAAATCTTACCTGACCAACCTAGAGGAACGTCAGGTTCCCTGAGAATTCTCAGAAGAGGTTGTGGTGTCAAGTTTTCGTAGTCAAGAAGTCGTGAGTCGGAAGAAGTGTCAGGTTGAGAGTGTAGGTATGTACTGGTATCCTTTTTGGTATCGGAACTGATCTGCCTGGAATCAGCCGTTTCATTACAGAGACGAAAACTTATATGATAGATCCAACCAGTATTGAAAAGAAGGTTCCTCATTCGCAGAAAAATAAACTACCGACGTCAGTGGTAGACGTCACTAAAACCTCGGGGGGTTTTTATTTCAGACTGTAACCTTCTTCTACAAACGATACTGGTCACATAAGAGAACCGTTGTCAGATAATCCGAAACGAGACGAAGTAAGACATGAGGTTCCGGTTTAAACGAAAAATGAGGTCCACAAAGAACTGAAGGATGAAAACGTAAGGTCACGGGATATTACTTTTCCTGTAGAAAAAAAACCCACAATCAAGACTTTTAAGAAAATCTAAAAGTATCTTGGAAAGTTATAGTCAAAGAAGTCGTAATGACCAACCCCGTATACAAACCTAATGGTACTACAATTTACCAAACGGAACTTTTGCTTGTCTCTAGTAAAACAACAAAAACTCTAACGTAGGTTCATGATGTAAAGTCTGAGAAAACAACTGGTACTACTGATGAGGTAAAGAAGATTCCCTAAGGACGGACGTCATCATCTATATTACCAGTAGACTCAATTTAAGTGGCTAAGGTCAGGTAAAATCAAGTGACTAAGATTCTTTCATCTGTAAGTTAGAACAGTAGAGGACAAACTGTCGAAGGTTAAACGGAACTAAGTACCTGGATTGATTGTAAGGTCCAAGGATACGTTATAACGAGAAATGTCGTAGTCTGGAACGAAGATAGAGATCAGTGTAGGCGTCGGCCCATGACAAAAACGAAACCGAGGTAGAGAAGTAAGAAAGACCTAAATAAAGAGGTGACTAGAGGTCATCGTATAACCTGTGAATGGTTTGATCCCTTTTGGAGAAAGTCATAGGGTAGTAAAACGGAAAGGTATGACAAGTATCCCAAGATTTCCGTTCTTACGACTTGACCAAACGGTAAGCGAAGAGGTCACCTGGTGTAAGACAGACTGGAGAGGTGGTACTGAACGGGTAGAAGTCACCGGGGTGTACCGTACGGAATCAAAGTAACTCAATCTGTTCCGACACCAGGTACACTAGTTAAACCGATCAAAAGACACAAATAGGAAAGTCACACAGAAGGGAGACAACGGGAGAAGATTGTGGATGACAGAATGAACCCAAAGAGACTATCACTGGACATTAATAGAGAGTTAGAGAGAGAGAGACAAAAAAAAAAAAAAAAAAACCCCCCACCGTAAAAACAGACCTAAACCATAGTCTGTTTATGGTTAAAATACCACCGGAGTATTTTACTAAAACCTTCGAAGGGAAGGAGAAGTTGTAAAACCTTGTAAAAGTCTTCCTATTTGTAATTGAAAAGAGAATTACTAACTATTTCAAACGGACACTTCTACAGTCTAGGACCTGAAGACAAAAACATTCCAAAATTAGTGTCAAAGTTACAATCACGAAGAATAACAAGACAAGTAAAAAAAAATTTTTATCTAAATAAATAAAATTAACCTCTAATTAATGAAATGTCATAACATAACCAAAACGGTATGAAAGACACAGAAAGACTAAACCAGGACCCTCCGATATGGAAAGATTCTTAAATAGATAAAGAAGGTCCAACAGGTAAATAACCGTATGTCAACCAGTATCATTAGAGATTATTAGGAACAACAAAGACAACTCAGTCAACATTGAAAAGTAAAAAAGTAAAGATTAAAATAACTAAACTCAGGAGAAAAAAAAAATTATTCAGACCGATTTCCAAATAATTAAAACAAATAGAAAAGTTTTTTGTTGAAAATTAAAGTAACTAGAAACGTAAACGAAAGAAACAAACTTACTGAGAATAAAGACGAGACTAGAAATACTAGAGGAAGAAAGTTGATTGAAAAATCTAAAACAAACAAGAAGAAAGAGATCAACAAAATCTACATTCCAACCCAACAATTGACCTCCAAAAAGAACAAGAAACTCTTTTCTAACATCACAATATTTGAACGGACGATCTCGACGAAAACGACGTAGGGTATACAAAACCTGACAACACAGAAGTAAAAGTAAACAGAGATCCATAAAAAAAAAAATTAAATAAGACATTAGATGACCGTCAAATTACCGTATAACGAATTAGAGGTATAAAAACATACATAATCTCAAAAAAAAAAGAACGTCAAATAAAGATTACGGTATCACAACACTAGTCTATTCTACGAATCATACTAAGGTTAAAAGGATTTATATGATTCCGAATACGCAACACCGGGTCTTACATCAGTCAAGTCCTCTTATAAGGTTCACGTGAACTCTTCTTACACATCAGACGTCGAAAACCTACCTTACGAGATTTTTATAGTCAATTAAAGTTGAGTAAATTGTACATTAAATTCCGGAGTCAAAAGAATAATAAAAAGACAGACCTACTATACAGGTAACTACTTTTACCACAGAATTTCAGGTGGTACTTCAACACAGTCAAAGAGGGAAATACCAAAAATCATAAACTGAATGTATAACTTCACAAGGATTCAACCCACGTATACGTAAATATTAATATAGAAGAACATAACTTGGAGTTAGTAAAAGATCACAGGAAGAAACAGAAAATATTATCATAAATAGACCTGTTAAAACAGACTATACTCATAACGTTGAACTCGAAAGAAAACTAAAGGTAAACTCACCTTATTAAAGAGGGTAGGGGAATGAAAGTCAGACACTCACAGGGATCCAGTCTCCAGCCAGAGAACATCTCTCTTATATATGTTTAAGACAAAAAATATGGATGGGTCGATCAGATACTAAACCAACCACGTAAATCAGGTAAATGTAAATTCTATTAATAGCTATACATCCTAGAATATTGTTACTAGAATTAACTAAACCTAAATAAATGAGAACCAGAAAAGGAAGAGGACACAAAGGACGGATCTCTTCAAGGAAATCGTAAATAACATTTCGACCAAATAACTACGACTGGAGAAAATTGAAAGTGAAAAGACCTTTCGAAAAAGTAAAGAGGTAGTTTAGACTTACTCTCAGAACGACCCATAAGGACCAACATCTAAAAAGAGTAAGTAGTGTGACTTACATAGTACGGTAAGGGAAGACTAAACGTCTCAAAGACAACTCTTTAGTCGACTATTAGAATACCATCAAGAGGACATACAACAAACGAAAATAAGCGAACAACGAAAATTAGAACATAGAAATAGATATATAAAACAGTCAAAATAATGATACATAGACCACACAAGGAGGAAACTAATTGGGAAGGACCCTGAGAGACACAAAGAACCTGAATGAACTAATAAATGAAAGGGTACAATCCCTTCGAAAGTCGATAATAGAGAAATCTATAAAAGAACTTAGTTAAGAGAGAGAGGGAAGAGGAAGACCCTGGGGATATTACACTTTCAACCACACAAATTACAACATAGTCTCCAGAGAATCCAACGGAAAAAAAAAAAAATAATAAGGAAAAAAGAGATAATACAAAGCGACGTCACCAAAGGTGGTAAGACATAAGATTCAGAGAATAGACAAGAAGACGAAGTCAATAAGGTAATAACTAATGAAGATCACATAACAAGTAGTGACAAATAAACGAGAAATCAAGGAGATCCATAACCCATTTGTAAAGAACGTAGAAGAGGTAAGTAAAACACTCTAGGGTCTATTAGAAGTGATACCAATAATACTTAATAAGAAGAACCTCCAATGGATAGAGGTGAAGTAAATTAACAAAAGACACAAGGAAGTAGACCCAGTGTTAGGATACAAACAAACAAAAAAAACAACAACAACAACAACACAAAACAAAAGGAAAACTAATCGAAAAAGAGTACCACAAAAAGTAAGACCTCCGACGTCTTAAAATCAAAAGTAAAGAAAACAAACAGAAGTCCACCTACTCTGATTCTCCGAACCCTTTCAAAGGATTACCCTCCCTGACCAATATCCTTTTTGAACCAGAACAAGAGAACAAGTCATTTAAACATTATATTAACAGATGACTACCTACCCCGATGTGAGGAAGAGACAATGAACAAACCGGACTCCACTGAGTCAAAACCTTAGATGTCCTAGATGTCCGATAACTACTGGGGATTCTCCCGAATACGGTTTCCTATGGAGGGTCTTGCGGACGACGGACACGGGGGTAGTGACGCAACTCGTTGACAATTGAGTGTGGAGACATTCTCTGGGAGGTGGTGAGTGTCCATCCAGACCGAGTCAGAAGATACCTCAGTAATAGGTAAAAGGTACCCAGGACCACACGTGTTCCAAAACAAACGCGGGAGATTCCCACCTCAGAGATAAAGAGGTTCAGGATACCTTCAGGACCTTAGATTAGGACGACCGAAGTTTCGGTCTCAAGAACCCCTAAAGTACAGGGAAACGGTCTATAGGTCTGACCCTTCGCACTAGGTCTCGAGTGTTGGAAATATTTAAGAAACTACGATGATAAGAGGTCCAATACACAGTGGGTGGGTTCTCAATACCCTAAACTAAAGTAGTACTAACGTAGGGAGGATGGTAAAGTAACACCGAAGAGAAAACAGAAACCCACATCTATAGAAAAAAACACTCAAAGTCGTAGGAGAAAAACTACCAACGATTTGTTCAACAACACTAAAACTACGACAGTGTCTTCTATTCACATACAGAAAGATAAGGTGGTGGAACTTTATTAGAGGAATCACTACAAAATTCCTGGTCACTATAATTAAGGTTCATTAGTGAGAGTAATAGAAATACAATAGAACGTACCCCCCCCCCTCATCTTAAATCTCTTGAATTGATAAATGTACACTTTGTTTTACTGAATTCTTCGTCAATATCATCGAAAACCGTAGTTATAATTTTCGTTACAGTTACGTTAGGGATAGTTCGATGGTCACTACAAAAAGTGTCTTGATCTTGTTTATTAAAGTCTAAACATACCTTTATGTTTTTTGGAGCTTATCGGTTTCGTTAGAACTCTTTCTTCTTACCTTGACCTCCTTAGTTGAACGGACTGAAGTCCGAGATGATGTTTCGGTATTAGTAGTTCTGTCATACCATGAACGTGTTTCTGTCTATATATCTAGTTACCTTGTTTTATCTTTCGGGTCTCTATTTAGGTGTGTGGATACCTGTGGAATAGAAACTAGTTCCTCTGTTCTTATATGTTACCTAATTTCTGTCAGAGAAATTGTTCACCACGAGCCTTTTGACCAGTTGGTGAACATTTTCTTACTTTGATCTAGTGAAAGATTGTGACGTGTGTTTTTATTTGAGTTTTATCTAATTTCTAGATTTGTATTCTGGTCTTTGATATTTTGAGGATCTCCTCTTGTATCCGTTTTGTGAAAGGCTGTATTTAGTGTCGTCCTAGGAGATACTGGGTGGAAGTTTTTATAACCTTTATTTTCGTTTTTATTTGTTTTCCCTGGATTAATTTTAATTTTCGAAGACGTGTTGTTTCCTTTTATATTCGTTCCACTTTTCTGTCGGAAGACTTACCCTCTTTTATTATCGTTTACTTCGTTGACTGTTTGTTGATTATAGTTTTTATATGTTCGTTGAATGTGTCGAGTTAAGGTCTTTTTATATGCTGGGTTAGTTTTTTACCCGGTTTCTTGATTTATCTGTAATGAGGTTTCTTCTGTATGTCTACCGATTGTTTGTGTACTTTTCTACAAGTTGTAGTAAGTAATAATCTCTTTACGTTTAGTTTTGGTGTTACTCCATGGTTATGTGTGATCAGTCTTACAGACGCTAGGTTTTCAGTCGTTCGTTATTTACGACCTCTCCCACACCTCTTTTCCCTTGGGAGGATGTGACAACCACCCTTACGTTTGATCATGTCGGTGATACCTCTTGTCACACCTCTAAGGAATTTTTTAACGTTTATCTTGGCGGAATACTGGGTCGTTAGGGTGATGACCCGTATGTGTGACTTCTTTGGTCTTAACTTTCTCTGTGTACATGGGGTTATAAGTAGCGTCGTGACAAATATTATCGGTCCTGTACCTTTGTTGGATCTCCAGGTAGTCGTCTACTTACCTATTCTTTCGACACCAAGTGTATGTTTTACCTCATAATGAGTCGGCAATTTTTCTTAAGTAAACTTAGTCAAGACTACTCTACCTACTTTGACCTCGGTTAATATGTCTCACTTCATTCGGTCTTTCTTTTTGTGGTTATGTCATATGATTGTGTATATATACCTTAAATCCTTCTACCGTTACTGCTGGGACATACATTCTGTCCTTTTTCCTGTGTCTACACATATATGATTTGGAAATTTAAATTATATTTCCTTATTCTTTTACTTTATAACAACGTGTCGAAAAAGTTTCTACTATCCGTTCTTCACGGACTACGTCCCATCTACCAATTATTTACAATTTACTTACTCCTTATTTTTCGGGAATGAAATATGAGAGTTTCTAAAGTTCTAGAGTTTCTAGAAATATGTATATACCGAACTAAAAATTCTTTTGATACTTCATCAGTTTCTTTTTTTTTCTTTTACTGAAATGTCAATGATAAATAGTTATTATATTATTTAAAGAGTAAGGATCCCTCATCCGTCGTCCAATAAAGAGGGAATTTAAGAAGGAGTCACCATAAGGTTTCTCCTTTGTTTCCTTACTCCTTTCTTACTTCCTTTGTCCTTTCTTTTCTTACTTCCTTCCCTCCTTCTTCCTTCCTTCTGTCTTTTCTTTAGGTCAATCACCCTTTCTCTTTTCTTTATGGGTACTTGATAACACAGAGAATTTGAAGTACGAGTAGTTTACAATGAAGGGATCTCTATTGACGTAGAAACGTTTAATTCTAGATTGAATTTAGGTTTTCCCTTTCATGATCTGTTTCTGAATATTCATGTCTTGTATGTACTTATGAACAATATTATTTAAACAATGTTAAAAAAATTTACGACTTAATTTTATACCAACAGTAGTATGGATGTTTCTATAATTTCGGAGATCCAGAAAGTAGAACTTAAAAAAGAGAAGGTGATAAACACATGATATACCATGTCTTTCGTTCCTTTTAATAGATGTTAACACTATGACTAATAGAGTAGAAGGGTCAGGACCTTCACACACGTGATAGTGGACTAGTAAACCTTTTATGTCACAATTATCCTTTTTCCTCTAATTTATCGATAATAGAACTAAATGAGTCTCATACGACTGGGTATAAGTTTTGGACCAAAGTCACATGGGTCTAAAAGGAAACCGGTGAAGACATAGTTCATGTGTTTTTATATAAAACCACTATAAATCACTATAAAACCGGAATTATCCGTTACTTAATGAGTTTACTGTGTTTCCAACAGTTTAATTAAATATTATATATAGTTATCTATGTGTGTGTGTGTGTGTGTGTTACTGAAGGTTTAGGAATTTGATGTGGTAATTTAACTGTTTGAAAGGGTAATTACGTTATGTCAGTAATAAATAGTTTGATAGTTATTATGACAGAAGTTTATACTCCTGGTTTAACATAAAGACATAGTTTGTAATTCTCTCTTCAAAGGTTTTTTCGTATAAAAGTAAAAGAAAGAAGTTGAAAATGAAAGAGTTTCTAATCATTTTACAATTTTAAAAGATGTCTTCCATATAATGTACTAAGTATACTAACTAACTTAGAATGGTACATGTCCTTGTAATATCGAGACAAAGGAAGACAGTCGGTTTGAACCGAGGACATGTAAATAGGGATAAATAAATGAAGAAATGTCGTTCGACCCTGTTAATTGAGTTTTCGGGTGGTCAAGGTTTGAAATCAAAAAAAATTTGTGTAGGTTAACGAAAAGTACATCGGGGTTATTGAATCGTTTAATCTCGGAGGGACGTAATGTATATATCGTTACGACATGGACCGTAAACGATTGGTACCTATTTTACATGGACTGATGTTTTCTGGGGTTGAGGTTCACCGACGGGAAACATCAAGGTATGGAACCTCTGACGGTCCACACGACAACTCCCCACAGTCGGTCAAAACACTCCCGAGAGGACTGTAGGGGACAAGGGATCCTCTGAAAGTGGGAGAAACGAGAGACCTACTACTGAGACTCAAGGACGGAAACTTTTTTTTTAGACTACACTCCCTTTTGAGAAGAGTGAACATTTAATTGGATTGGGTGTATTTTGAGATACAAGGATGGTGGATGGTGCATCACTAGGACAATAAATAAATAAAATAAATAAATAAAAAAAACTAGTCGGTGTTATAAAAACTTGAGTCGTGGGGAAGAGTTCAATATTTCACAACCCCTTTTTTAATTTAGACTGAAAATTCTATTGACTTGATGTTACTCAATAGTGACGAGGGAATAATTTTACTGACTTTCCCTTTTTTTTTTTTTCCGTTTAATGCTGTGTTCACAATAACCTTTACCCTTTATTGTTCATAACTATGTAATAACCCACCTTCTCCCTTATGTCCTGTCGGTGAAACCTTTTGTCAAATCTTGTACGAATATTTCAATTTGTACGTGTCGATATATTGTATCGTTTCAATAAGAATTCATAAATCGAATCCCTTACTTTTAAAAAAAAAGTATTTATTATTTTTTACTTTACTTAAAAATAATGGGATCTCTAACCCAGGTAAGACTTCCTCCAGTTGTGACCTTAAAGAAACCTTCCTTACTACGATTTCGACTTTGAGGTCATGAAACCGGTGGAGTACGGTTCTCAACTGAGTAACCTTTTCTGAGACTACGACCCTCCCTAACCCCCGTCCTCCTCTTCCCCTGCTGGCTCCTACTCTACCGGCCTACCGTAGTGGCTGAGCTACCTGTACTTAGACTCACATGAGGTCCTCAACCACTACCTGTCCCTCCGGACCGCACGACGCTAAGTACCCCAGCGTTTCTCAGTCTGTACTGACTCGCTGACTTGATTTGACTCTCTATCCTGTTATTCAAGATATACACTTACACATACCTTCGAAATAGACATTAGTATTTTAACGTTTATTGAGTCTACAGGAATTTACTTACCTATGTATTTGAAACCATATAGATATATTAACTTACGACGACAACAAATCAGTAATTCAACACAGACTGAGAAAACGTTACCCGACATCTAAAGGGTCCATTCTTATGACCTCACCAAACCCAACGATAAAAGAAGAGACCCAATACAAGGACTGGGTACCTAACTTAGGTGCATAGGACGAAACCGTCCACCTAAGAAATGCTGAACCTATGTCGAGTCGTTATTATTTCCTTACACTTGATACTGAAGTACGTCATTAACATCTTTAGAGATTCTATCGACTCCCTTTCTTGGGTCAGAGATTTCGAATACATTACGCACTACGAGAATTGTTATGTCTGATATTACTGTTTCTTAACTAGTCTCCAACTGTCCCGGGTCCTACCCTTCTTTACATTGATTTTTATTTATCGTATTTTCTCCAGACCCCCAACTACATAGGATTAACGTCAACAATTATTTGGTCAGATACAACAACAACAACAGATCAACGATCACTTTCACTTTCACTTCAGCAAGTCAGCA
Organism: Capra ibex; assembly: GCA_006410555.1. NCBI lineage: Eukaryota > Metazoa > Chordata > Mammalia > Artiodactyla > Bovidae > Capra > Capra ibex. Next base: position 68,712,855 of record SJYO01049755.1, read on the forward strand.
CAGGCTGAGACGTTAGACGCCTGACACCGGGTAGTCCGAGGAGGCAGGTACCCTAAGAGGTCCATTCTTATGACCTCACCCAACGGTAAAGGAAGAGGTCCCCTAGAAGGACTGGGTCCCCAACTTGGGTCCAGAGGGTGTAACGTTCGTCTGCGAAATTGGAGACTCGGTGGTCCCTTCGGACAAGTCAACGATTCACCACAGGTTGAGAACGATGGAGTACCTGACATCGAGTGGTACGAGGAAACAGGTACCTTAAAGAGTCTATTCTTATGACCCCCCGTAACAGTAAAGAAAGAAGTTCCATAGAAGGACTGGGTCCTTAATTTAGACAAAGAAGAGTCAATCTTACACATAAGAAATGACGATTCAGTGGTCCTTTCGGGTATGTTTAGATACTACACAATTTTAAGTATCTTTACTTTTTGTGTGGATTTTAAAAAATGACATACCATGAAGTTTTATTTTTGATTTTCCATAAACTTACTTATTCCTGTCTTTCATCATAATAATTTAATATAGATATTATAAAAAATAGGAACTTAACATATAAACGGATGAGGAGATATTTTTGTTCCCGAAGGGACCATCGAGTCTTCCATTTCCTATAGGGAAATTCTCCCCTTAGCGTTGGGTGAGGTCATAAGAACGGACCTCTTAACGTACCTCTTTGGTACAAAAGCGTTTCTCAACCTGTACTGTCTCACTTTATCGTGAAAACGAAAGTATATCTTTGTTCAAAACGTATTCCGTTGACAACTTTATTGGGTAATAATAGTAGTAACATAAAATAAAGTACGATAAATGGAATTCAAAATTTTGTCAAAAATACAAATATTAAATTACGTCAGAGAGTGACTTTAAATTTGATAATAGAGTTTTCTATAAAATTTAGTATTAAATATACCGAATATAAAATTTCATACATACGAAGAGATAATAGTAATAGTATACAACGTTTATTCAGTTTTAAAATTTATACATATGAAAGACTAGAGTAATTATTATCATTTAAAACGACTTTCAAAGATAAAATACTAAGTTATTAATTCGAAAAAGAACTAAATGTTTCCAAGTTTTGTTATAAAAAAAAGTACTTTTCAAAATAAAAGGAGAATTACTGGTCTTCTAAGGGATGTAAACGGAGTCTTGATGACGTAAGGTGAAAGTAGTGTCATCAGTCTTAGTTGGAAGACTTGTAGTCTGGTGCAAAGAAGAGTTTTGCGAAGTTCCCTAGGGATAGAGTCCCAGTTTTAGTTTCATGAAATTTACACGAGACTCTAAGGCTGAGTAAATGAATATCGATTACAAAGATAAACATAGGTACTCTTACATTATAGATACTCGTCTTTATAACCAGACGAAATAAATGATAGAAGTTCACGAACTATATCACGAATCGTTTGTCCATGGGTTCTTTATCAAGGAGCTATTTCTTCCTTTTATCTCTATGAGTAAACACGTATTTTGAAAAGAAATGTACATTTCATTTTAACCAATAATAGTAAGTCAAGTCAAGTCAGCGAATCAGCACAGGCTGAGAAACGGTGGGGTACTTAGCGTCGTGCGGTCCGGAGGGACAGGTAGTAGTAGAGGGTCTCAAGTGAGTCTGAGTGTAGGTAGCTCAGGCACTACGGTAGGTCGGTAGAATAGGAGACAGTAAGGGAAGAGGAGGACGGGGGTTAGGGAGGGTCGTAGTCTCAGAAAAGGTTACTCAGTTGAGAAACTTACTCCACCGGTTTCATGACCTTAAAGTCGAAATCGTAGTAAGGAAGGTTTCTTTAGGGTCCCGACTAGAGGGAGTCTTACCTGACCAACCTACAGGAACGTCAGGTTCCCTGAGAGTTCTTAGAAGAGGTTGTGGTGTCAAGTTTTGTAGTTAAAAAACCACGAATCGGAAGAAGTGTCATTTTGAGAGTGTAGGTATGCACTGATGACCTTTTTGGTATCGGAACTGATCTGCCTTGTATCAACCGTTTCATTACACAGACGAAAACTTGTATAATAGGTCCAACCAGTATTAAAAAGAAGGTTCCTCATTCGCAGAAAATTAAAGTACCGACGTTAGTGGCAGACATCACTAACACTTCAGGTTCTTTATTTCAGACTGTGTCAAAGGTGACAAAGAGGTAAGTAAAGGGTACTTCACTACCCTGGCCAACGGTACTAGAAGTAAAAAACTTACAACTCGAAATTCGGTAGAAAAAGTGAGAGGTGAAAATGCAAGTATTCCTCCGAAAAATCAAGGAAAAGTGAAAGACGGTATTCCCACCACAGTAGACGTATAGACTCCAATAACTATATTGGACCGTCAGAACTAAGGTCGAATACAAAGAAGGACAGGTCGCAAAGAGTACTACACGAGACGTATATTCAATTTATTCGTCCCACTGTTATATGTCGGAACTACATGAGGAAAAGGATAAACCTTGTTCAGACGACAAGGTACAGGTCAAGATTGACAACGAAGGACTGGACGTATGTCTAAAGAGTTCTCCGTCCAGTCCACCAGACCATAAGGTAGAGAAACTCTTTAAAGGTGTCAAATAACACTAGGTGTGTCAGTTTGCGAAACTGTATCAGTCATTTCGTCTTTGTCTACAAAAAGACCTTGAGAGACCGTAAAAGGTACTAGGTCGTCTACAACCATTAAACTAGAGTCCAAGGAGACAGAAAAGATTTTGGTCTAACTTGTAGTCCTTCAAGTACCAAGTGCATAACCACTTCGGATCGAACCTCTTAAAACTCGTAATGAAATGATCGTACACTCTAGTCACGTTAACACACCATCAAACTCATAAGAAACCGTAACGGAAAGAAACCCTAACCTTACTTTTGACTGAAAAAGGTTAGGATACCGGTGACGAATCAAAAGGTTTAAACAACCGTATAACTCACGTCGTGTAAGTTTCGTAGTAGAAAGTCCTAAACTTTATCGAGTTGACCTTAAGGTAGTGGAGGTGATCGAAATAAGTATCACTACGAAAGATTCCGGGTGAACTGAAGTGTAAGGTTCTACAGACCGAGATCTACTCACTCGTGTGGTAGCAATAATAGGTCCAGCACTTCTAGGAAAAACATGTCAAGAAGACACATAAGAACGGTGGAGAAGAATTATAGAAGACGAAGACAATCCAGGTCTGGTAAAGATAGGAAAAAGCTCGGGTAGAAACGTACTTTACAAGGGAACCATAGAGATTAAAAGAATTTCTCTAGAGATCAGAAATGGTAAGACAAGAAAAGGAGATAAAGAAACGTAAGTAAAGACTTCTTCAGAAAGCATAGAGAAGAAAGAAAAGAAACCTTGAGTCGAAAGTATACGAATATAGAAAGGAAAAGAGGAAACGAAAAACGAAGAGAAGAAAAGTGTCGATAAACATTCGGAAGAGGTCTGTCGGTAAAACGAAAAAACGTAAAGAAAAGGTACCCCTACCAGAACTAGGGACAGAGGATATGTTACAGTGCTTGGAGTAAGGTATCAAGTAGTCCGTGAGATAGTCTAGATCCGAGATTTTAGATAAAGAGTGAAGGTGACACATTAGTATTTCCTAAACTAAATCCAATATGGACTTACCAGATCGCCAAAAGGGACGAAAGAAGTTAAAGTCAGACTTAAACCATTATTCCTCAAGTACTAGACTCGGTGTCAGTACAGAACCAGAACAAAGACAACTGATATCTCTCGAAGAGGTAGAAACCGACGTTTCTTATATTAGTTAGACTAAAACCACAACTGGTAGACCACTACAGGTACACATCTCAGAAGAGAACACAAGAACCTTCTCCCACAAACGATACTGGTCACGTTATAGAACCGTTTCGAGATAATCAGAAATGGGACGAAGTAAGGTATAAGGTTCCGGTTTAAACGGACAATGAGGTCCACAAAGAACTGAAGGATGAAAACATAAGGTCAGGGGATATTACTTTTCCTGTAAAAAATCCCCCAATAATAGTATGTATCTAATTTTAACAAATGTTTTTTATTAAACGAAAGAATTTTTTTTTACACGGTTTTATAAGGGGTTTTAAACACTAATTTATAGTCAAGCCGAGTTAAGTTAGTGATTTAACACAGGTTGAGAGACACTGGGATACCTGATGTCGTTCAGTCTCATGAGACAGGTCGTGGTTGATTACCCCGAACGAGTTTGAGTACAGGTAGCTCAACCACTACGGTAGGTTTGTAGAATAGTAAACATCAGGTGAGAGGAGGACGGAAGTTAAAAAAGGTAGTAGTCCTAGAAAAGGTTATTCAGTAAAGACACGTAGTCCCCCGGTTTCATAACCAAAGGTAAAGTCGTAGTCAGGAAGGTTACTTATAAGTCCTTACAAAAGGATATCTTAACTGACCAAACTAGTAGAACGTTAGGTTCTCTGAGATTTCACAGAAGAGGTTGGGTCAATTTTTCGTAGTTAAGAGGGTACGAGTCCAAAGAAATGTCAGGTTGAGAGTGTAGGTATGTACTGATAACCTTTTTAGTATCAAAACTGATCTACCTATAAACAGACGTTTCATACACAGATGAAAAATTATGTGACATATCCAATCACGACACTAAGTACCCCAACGTTTCTCAGTCTCCCCTGACTCATTGACTTGACTTGACTTGACTTGACTCTAACCAGTATCTAAAATAAAGTTCCTCGTTCGTAGAAAGTGAAAGTACCAACGTCAGTGGTAGGCGTCATTAAAACCTCGGGGGGTTTTATTTCAGACAGTAAGTGACAAAAGTAACAAAGGGGTAGATAAACGATACTTCACTATTCTGGTACACTGTACTAGAAGTAAAAGATCACGACTCAAAATTCGGTCGAAAAAGTGAGATAAAAAATAGTTCTCCGAAAAGTAGCTCTCCGAGAAATCAAGAAGAAACCAAAGACGGTATTCCCACTTTCTAAGCGATAAGACAGTAGTCACATAGACTCCAATAACTATATAGAGGGTCGTTGAACTAAGGTCGAACACGAAGTAGGTCGGGTCTTAAAGAGTACTACATGAGACAAATCTTCAATTTATTCGTCCCACTGTTATATGTCGGAACCGTATGAGGAAAGGACTAAACCTTGGGCAGACAACAAGGTACAGGTCAAGATTGAAACGAAGAACTGGACGTATGTCTAAGGAGTTCTACGTCCATTTCAACAGACCACAAGAGTACAGAACTTTATAAAAGGTCTCAAAAATCACTAGGTGTATCAGTTTCCGAAACCACATTAGTTATTTTGTCTTCATTTACAAAAAGACTTTGCAAAACCGAAAAAACTACTAGGTGGACTATAACCGTTAAACTAAAGACTAAAGAGACAGATAGGAATTAGGTCGAACTTGTAGACCTTCACGTATGAAGTACATGAAGACTTCAGACAGAACCTCTTAAAACTCGTAATGAAATGATCGTACACTCTACTCACGTTAATACGTCAATCAGACTTATAAGAAACCGTAACGGAAGGAAACCCTAACCTTACTTTTGACTGGAAAACGTCACGACACAGGTGTCGACTCAAAAGGTGTAAATGACCGTATAACTCACGTCGTGAAAGTGTCGTAGTAGAAAATCCTGAACTTCATTGAGTTGACCTTAAGGTAGGTAAGGTGATCAAAACAAACATCGCTACAAAGGATTCCCTATGAACTGAAGTGTAAGGTCCTACAGACTGAGATCCACTCACTAGTGTGGAAACACCGATAGAACCAGTAATTATAGAAAAAACATATCAAAAAAGACACACAAGAACGGTACAGAAGAATTATGGAATCTGAAGAAAATTCAGGTATGTTAGAGACAGGAAATAATACAGTTAGAAATGTACTTTACAAGGGAACCGTAGAGATTAAAAGAACTGTTCTAGAGATCAGAAAGAGTAAGATGACAAAAGGAGATAAAGAAACGTCACTAGTGACTAGTGACTCCTTCCGAAAGAATAGAGAGGAACGATAAGAAATCTTGAGACGTAAGTTTACCCATAAAAAGTAAAAGAGGAAACTGAAATTTGAAAGAAGAAAAGACTCGATAAACATCTCTGGATAAGACTGTTGGTAAAACGGAAAAAGTAAATAAAAAGGACCCCTACCAGAACTAGTGAAAGAGGACATGTTACAGTACTTGGAGACAGGTATCAAGGAGCCCGTGAGACGGAAGGTCTAGAACAGGAAACTTAGATAAACAGGAAAGTGCCATATTAGTTTTCCCTAAACCAAATACAGTATGGATTTTCTAGATCACCAAAAGGGACGAAAGAAGTTAAATGTAGACTTAAAACGTCACTCCTCAAGTACAAGACTCGGTTCGAGGACCAGAATAAAAACGACTGACATGTCTCAAAGTGGTAGAAACCTATGTTTATTATATTAGTCAAACCACTACAGGTACACTCCGAGCACAGAATTCAACGACCTTCTCCCACAAACGATACTGGACACGTAAGACAAACGATACTGGTCACGTAAATGAACCGTTTTGAGAAAATCAGAAACGGGACGAAGTAAGACGTAAGGTTCTGGTTTAAACGGACAATAAGGTCCACAAAGAACTGAAGGGTGAAAATGTAAGGTCAGGGGATATTACTTTTCCTGTAGAAAAACCCACAATCTAGATTTTCGTTTGTAGGAGAAGGTTGTTGTGTTCTCTTCTGAGATGTGTACCTGTAGTCGTCTACCAGTGTTGACTTTAGTCTACCTAATGTAATAAACGTCGTTTTCTACCTCTTTGAGATATGTCAGTCGTTCTTGTTCTGGCCCTCGACTGACACCGAGTCTAGTACTTGAAGAATAACGGTTTAAGTCTGACTTTAACTTCTTTCATCCCTTTTGGCGATCTGGTAAGTCCATACTGGATTTAGTTTATGGAATACTAATATGTCACCTTCACTCTTTATCTGAATTCCCAGATCTAGACTGTCTATCTCACGGACTACTTGATACCTGTCTCCAAGAACTGTAACATGTCCTCTGTTCCTAGTTCTGGTAGGGGTACCTTGTCTTTACGTTTTCACTTTTTACCGACAGACCCCTCCGGAATGTTTATCGACACTTTTCTTCCTTCCGCTTTTCGATTCCTTTTTTTCTTTCTATATTCGTAGACTTACGTCTCAAGGTTTCTTATCGTTCTTCTCTATTCTTTCGGAAGAAGTCGTTAGTCACGTTTCTTTATCTCCTTTTCTTGTCTTACCATTTCTGATCTCTAGAGAAATTCTTTTAATCTCTATGGTTCCCCTGTAAAGTACGTTTCTACCCGAGCTTTTTCCTGTCTTTACCAGACCTGGATTGTCTTCGTCTTCTATAATTCTTCTCCACCGTTCTTATGTGCCTTCTTGACATGTTTTTTTCAGAAGTGCTGGGTCTATTAGTACTACTCCACTAGTGATTAGATCTCGGTCTGTAGAACCTTACACTTCAGCTCACCCGGAATGTTTCGTAGTGATTCTTGTTTCGATCACCTCGACTACCTTAAGGTCAACTCGATAAAGTTTAGGACTTTCTATTACGACACTTTCACGACGTGAGTTATACGGTCGTTTAAACCTTTCGAGTCGTCACCGGTGTCCTGACCTTTTTCAGTCAAAAGTAAGGTTAGGGTTTCTTTCCGTTACGGTTTCTTCCGAGTTTGATGACGTGTTAACGTGAGTAGAGTGTACGGTCATTTCTTTACGAGTTTTAAGAGGTTCGGTCAGAAGTCGTTATGTACTTGGCACTTGAGGGACTACCAGTTCGACCAAAATCTTTTCCGTCTCCTTGGACTCTATTTTAACGGTTATAGGAGACCTAGTACCTTTTTCGTTCTCTCAAGGTCTTTTTGTAGATAAAGACGAAATAACTGATACGGTTTCTGAAACTGACACACCTAGTGTTATTTGACACCTTTTAAAAATTGTTCTACCCTTATAGTCTGGTGGACTGGACGGAGAACTCTTTAGACATACGTCCAGTCCTTCGTTGTCAATCTTGACCTGTACCTTGTTGTCTGACCAAGGTTTATCCTTTTCCTCATACAGTTCCGACATATAACAGTGGGACGAATAAATTGAATATACGTCTCATGTAGTACTCTTTGCGACCTGACCTTCTTTGTGTTCGACCTTAGTTCTAATGGTCCTCTTTATAGTTATTGGAATCTATACGTCTACTGTGGTGGGATACCGTCTTTCACTTCTCCTCGATTTTTCGGAGAACTACTTTCACTTTCTCCTCTCACTTTTACAACCGAATTTGGAGTTGTAAGTCTTTTGCTTCTAGTACCGTAGACCAGGGTAGTGAAGTACCCTTTATCTACCCTTTTGTCATCTTTGTCACAGTCTGAAATAAAAACCCCGAGGTTTCAGTGACGTCTACGACTGACGTCGGTAATTTAATTTTCTGCGAATGAGGAATTTTCAGTACTGGTTGGATCTATCATATAAGTTTTCGTCTCTGTAATGAAACGGCTGATTCCAGGCAGATCAGTTCCGATACAAAAAAGGTCACCAGTACATACCTACGCTCTCAACCTGACACTTCTTCCGACTCGTGGGTTCTTAACTACGAAAACTTGACACTACAACCTCTTCTGAGAACTCTCAGGGAACCTGACGTTCCTCTAGGTTGGTCAGGTAAGACTTCCTCTGGCTGGGATCCTAAAGAAACCTTCCTTATTACGATTTCGACTTAGAGATCATGAAACCAGTGGAGTACGCTTCTCAACTGAGTAACCTCTTGAGACTACGACCCTCCCTAACCCCCGTCCTCCTTTTCCCATGTCGGTACCCACTCTACCGACCTACCGTAGTGCCTGAGCTACCTGCACTCAGACTCACTTGAGGTCCTTGACCACTACCTGTCCCTCCGGACCACACGACGCTAAGTACCCCACCGTTTCTCAGCTTGTACTGACTCACTGACTTGACTCGACTTGGCTTGAAAATTTAAGTTCAGGGGATATTATTTTTCTGTAGAAAAACCCTATAATCAAGATCTTCTAGAACATATCGAATTATCTCGTCAAATTGAAGTCGAAGGAGTCGTAATGAAAAATCCTGTGTCTAAACCCAAGGACACTATAACTTAACAAACCGAACCTTTAATTATCTCAGGTAAGACACCTAAAACTCTAACGTGGGTCGATGACATAAAACCTGAGAAAACAACTGATACTACTGATGAGACAAAGAAGATTCCCTAAGAATGGGTGTCATCATCTATCTTACCATAGACTCAATTTAAGTGGGTAACATCAGGTAAAATCAAGTGACTAAGGATTTTACAACTAAAATTGAGAACGGTAGAGAATAAACTGGTGAAGGTCAAACGGAACTAAGTACCTGGATTGTAAGACCCATACGTTATAACAAGAAATGTCGTAACCTGAAGTGAAGGTAGTGGTCAGTGTAGGTGTTGAACCACTACTAAAGCAAAACAGAAACAGAGAAGTAAGAAAGACCTTAATATAGAAGTGTCTAGAGGACATCGTAAAACCGGTGGATAGTCGAACCGCTCAAGTAGAAAGTCATATGATGTAAAATCGAAAAACTACACCAAGTACCCCAAGAGTTCGGTTCTTATGACTTCAGGAAACGATAAAGAAAGAGGTCACCTGGTGTAAACAGTCTTGAAAGGTGGTACTGTACAGGTAGAACAAACCGGGATGTGTCGTACCGAGTATCAAAGTAACACAATCTGTAGGGACACCAGGTACACGAGTCGGACCAATCAAAAGACACTAAAACTAAAAGTGAGACGGACGGGAGTCTATCCATTCCTATTCTCCGAATACCTTCGAAGGACTACCCTCTTCTCTGACCCCCATTTTGACCTAGAACAAGACTACCCACCCCGGTACCAGTCATTTACAAATTAGGTTTAAAGACAACTACGATACAAGGGAGGGACAACAAACTGGACTCCAGTTTGATACCACCTCCATTACTTCGATTACATTTGGAGGAAGTTTTACATGGTACCTACGTGACGACGTGAGTTACGGGGGTTCGGACGTCGTCCGCTGGAAGCTGGGTACGGAAGCGATCACTAAGAACCTATGAGTACCCGTTTAAATCTTGTCAGAAACACCCCAGTGACGAAGAGAAAGGACCCAGGACCACGTGTGTTTCAAGACAAACACAGGAGGTTTTCAAACAAAGAGGTCAGGACACATTCTAGACTTCCAGATTCCACCCCAATTACCGTTGGATGAGGTTCTTCGAAGGGAGTATCGAGTCAACCATTTAGTAGACGGACGTTACGTCCTTCGAGTCCAAGTTGAGGAACCAACCCTTCTGGGGGATCTCTTCCTTTACCGTTGGGTGAGGTCAGAAGAACGGACCTCTTAGTGTACTTGTCTCCTCGGACCGTGCGAAGTCAGGTACCCTAGCGTTCTCGGCCTGTGCTGAATCGTTGATTTGGTGGTGGTGGTAGTGGTTCTTTCGAATACGGTATAGATCCAGACGAAGTGGGTCATGGAAGCGTCCTCTGTGAGTTTGTGTCAAGACCGAGTTGGAGACCCCCATCCCTCTCAGAGACCCAGGACCACGTGTGTTTCAAATAAATTCGGGAGACTCAAAGAGAACGTTCATTCCCCAAACTAAGATTTGTGTTAAAACGGTGGGGGGTGGGGACGGGAGGTGGGAATACCAGAATGACCCCGAAGAGGAAACGGGAACCAACACCCCGTAGGAAAAAAACCACCCTAGGTTGTAAGAGGTCAGCTACCAACAAGTCATTACTCAACATGAAAACCTCAAGAGTGTACCCTTCTAGTCGGGTACAAGAAGATGAGGTAATAGAGAGTGTCAAAATCACTAATTTGTAGTTTTTATGTTTTATATCAAATTTTTTTTGGATTTCCTACTTACTCAAACTTTATAACCTCATATGAATTTTAATGGAGATTCACATATTATACACAAAAATTTTAGAAGTTAAGGTACGTTGGTGCACTAAAGAAAGTAAAGATAGGAACTTTTGTTATCAAAAATAAAAAAAAGTTTATAGTCAAGATAAAAGTTGAACATATCGGACTACCTAAAAGTAGTCAAGATAAGTCAGCGAGTCAGTACAGGGTCATAAAAACTCGGGTACTTAGCGTCGTGCGGTCCTGAGGGACAGGATGTGGTTGAGGACCTCAAGTGAGTTTGAGTGTAGGTAACTCAGCCACTACGGCACGTCGTTAGAGTAGGAGACAGCAGGGAAAGAGGAGGACGTGGGTTAGGGAGGGTCGTAGTCTTAGAAAAGGTCACTCAGTCGAGAAGTATACTCCACCGGTTTCATGACCTCAAAGTCGAAATCGTAGTAAGGAAGGTTTTTTGTGGGTCCTGACTAGAGAAAATTTCAACGGACCAACCTAGTGGAACGTCAGGTTCCCTGAGAGTTCTCAGAAGAGGTTGTGGTGTCAAGTTTTCGTAGTTAAGAAGTCTCGAGTCGAAAGAAATGACAGGTTGAGAGTGTAGGTATGTACCCCTGACCTTTTTGGTATCGGAACTGATCTGCTTGGAAAAAACCGGTTTATTATAGAAACGAAAACTTATTCGAAAGATCCAACCAGTATTGAAAGGAAGGCTTCTCATTCGTAGAAAATTAAAGTACCGACCTCAGTGGTAGACGTCACTAAACCCCCGCGTTTTTTTTACTTCAGACTGTAATAAAGACGTCAAAAGGGTAAATAAAGGGTACTTCACTACCTTGGTCTACGGTACTAGAAGTAAAAGACTTACAACTCGAAATTCGGTTGAAAAAGTGAGAGAAGAAAGTGAAAGTAGTCCTCCGAAAAATCAAGGAAAAGTGAAAGACGGTATTCCCACTACGGTAGACGTATAGACTCCAATAACTATAAAGAGGACCTTTAGAACTAAGGTCGAACACGAAGAAGGTCGGGTCGCAAAGAGTACTACATGAGACGTATATTCAATTTATTCGTCCCACTGTCATATGTCGGAACTGCTTAAGGAAAAGGATAAACCGTGGTCAGACAACAACGTACAGGTCAAGATTGACAACGAAGAACTGGACGGATATCCAAAGAGTTTTCCGTACAGTCAACCAGACCATAAGAGTAGAGGAAGTCTTAAAAGGTGTCAAATAACACTAGGTGTGTCAGTTTCCGAAACCGTATCAGTTATTTCGTCTTTGTACAAAAAGACCTTGAGAGAACGAAATAACTCCTAGTTCGTCTACAACCGTTAAACTAGAGACCAAAGAGACGGAAAAGATTTCGGTCGAACTTGTAGACCTTCAAGTGTCAAGTACGTAACAACTTCGGTCCGAACCTTTTAAAACTCGTAATGAAATGATCACACACTCTACTCACGTTAACTAAAAGTATTTACTTATATTTAACTTTACGTCGTATTGATGTGTTCAGTCGAGGGGAAGTCATGTGTCGAGTGAGTTTTCACGTATATACGTACGTAAAATTAACTTTAAAATCTGTGTGTAGGTACTTGTGACTACGAAACCTATATATAGTGGTTCTTCTCATGTATAAAAACCCTAATCTACTTTATAATGTCGCCCATCTAAAGATTTTCACAAAAGGAACTGATATATTAAATATATCATAACTTAAAATACCCTGTGTTTTGTTGTTTAATATAACAGACCGAATTTCCTATAGAATCAACATTGGTTAACATATTATAAAGGTTTTACGACAGTTTACATGGACACTTTTACCTTTTATTCTCATCTCAAACATCATGTCGACTTAGGGTTCAGACTTAAAGATGTTTGTCGTTCCGATTACTTTGTCCCTATTTGTGTTAAACAGAAATATAGTGGACTTTCTTCCGTCCCTCAGTGTCGAAAGATCGAGAATTGGAGATTTAACAGTCAGGTTACAGATATGAACAAACAATAGAAAATTATCTAGTCTACGAGTTAGGGAAGGAAAGGGGTTAGAATAAAACAACTAAGTATTTGTTGTTGAAGGATTTTATGAAAGACATCCATGGGAAGAGGTCCCATAGGAGGACTGTATACAGAAGGGACAACTACGTTCACCATTCCTTTGACGGACATTGCGCCCTTTGGACTCAAACTAGGGACCGAGCACTTCTAGGGGATCTCTTACCTTACTGATTGGTAAGGTCATAAGAACGGACCTCTTAAGGTACCTGTCTTCTCAGATCACCCGATGTGAAGTACCCTAGTGTCTCTCAGTCTGTGGTGACTCTGGTTGTGAAAGTGAAAGTGAGGTCCTCTATACATCCCCGAAGTCTTTTGACCACTGATTTACTTCTTTTTCTGTGTGGTGTTCTTCGTCATCGTGAGTGATTTGAAATAATCTACCAGGAACCGTCGCAACGGATCCTCCTTCAGGAAGTTCATTCCTCTGGTAGGTCTCCGAATTCCTTTCTCCGGTTCCGGGTCTTCTCTACCTTTCATTCTCTTGAGAACTTCTTCCCTCCCTAATCTCTACCCCGAACGAAAAGAGTCACTACAGTGAGTCGTCGTGGTACTACAGTGAGTGGTCGTGGAAACCCAGTCTCTCGAGACTTCTATATAACTGAACCTCAAAATATTAAGATTCGGGGATTATAAAATCACCGGACTTTTACGACCTATATTAAAGAGTCCAATATCTATCCGTCTAAAATTTACCGATTAGTAGTCGAGTAAAGTCGATCAAAATAAATAAAAATAAAAAAAATTAAACATAAAAATGAAATAAAACGAAATGTTATGACATACCTTACCTTTTTGAAGACGAACTGTGGTTGTGTTAAAACTCATTTGTCCAGAACGACGACGACGATTCAGTGAAGTCAACACAGGTTGAGACTCGTTGGGGTACCTGACGTCGAATGGTCCGAAGAGGTAGGTACCCTAAAAGGTCCCATCTCATGTCCTCACCCCACGGTAACAGAAGATGTTTTGTCCAGAATCCGACGTCATTTCTTTATTCATAATCACTGGTTAGGTGTGTCTGTATAAACGGGATAGATATGTTGTTTTATATTCTTAACATTCCCTTCACAATGACAATATTAATAAACGTCTCTTTAATAAATAGGCTTCTTTTATGTATCTTACTCGTCTAAATTGTGAGTTCATTATATTCAACTTGTTCTAATCTCCTATGTGTTAATTGTATGTTGTAAGTCACGGTAAAGGAATGTTTTTACGATTGTTTAATATTGTATATGAGTCTTTATTCCATATGGTACTTCATTGTTTTTAATAGACTGTGTACTGATCGAATTTTTATACGTGTGTACATTTGTATGTTCGAGGGATACTATTTTTGATATTATTTTTATGATTCTTTAAACTTGTTTATTTCTTTATAGGGTGAAATAGTTTATGATACTTAATTGTGTTGAAGAGAAGAGATGTTTAATGATTAAACACAGTGTGTTTTAATGTATAAAAACTTTGAGAAATTTAATAAACTTTTATATATCACTACATATTTCTAATTCTTTACCCAAATAATAGTAATCTTTTATTATTATGACACACCCCTAGTAACAGGTGAGTCTTAATTTTGTGCGATGTTTTAGACGTCATCATGTTTAACTACCTAACTGATATCTAATTACTTTCCACGGTATACGTTACGATTGTCTAACTCGATATATCAATAGGATAGATTTTCAATCTTTTCTAACAATTTGGATGTAACAATTACAATAAGAACTTTTGTTTAGTGTAATGACCGTGAAACCCTTGGGTATGAACGGGTTCGGAGAGGGGGATCAGAGGTCGTTCTTCGAGTCAATGAAAGACAAGTTAAATGTAGTCTCTCCTTTATTTCCACCTACTCCTTTCATAATTATTTTGGACTCAGACGAACACTGTAAAATGGGAATATTCTCAGTCGATCTTTCATGACAAAAGTTTTCTATTTTGTCCTTTAGAACTTTCTCTGGAGGAGAGGAGGACTTTAGTTGAGGGGGATTTCGAGTCAAGGGAATAGTTTAAATACTAATTAGAGCGATCGGTTTCGAAAGAAAAGGGAGACGGGAGATAGGAGATGACTTGTGATTAATTGGTCTCAGTCACCCGATTGGAACGATGATATCTATGGTACTAATTATAAGTTTGAGTCTAACGAAGAGGACCCGTTCTATTTGAGGGTGTAGAACTCGGTACCTTGTCAAAAGGTCTCTGAGAATTTGGTCTCTATAAGACTGAGGTCCTCGATCAATTCTTTACAGTATTTTACTACCAATTAGGGGTGGAGAAACAAGAAGGAGAGACTTTCAGGGGGTTGAGTCTCTCGATCATTTTAACCTGGACCCTGAACAGGGGATGAGAGATCGAACTACGGACGTTATTGGAGTATGAAATGACGACTCAATTCCCTGAAAGTTGCCCTCTCTTGTTTTGTCGAAAGAACCCGTTCTTACTCCCTTCAAAAAGATAAATATTAAACTCCAGGATAGAATCAATTGGTGGGTTGACCCGATCGATTACCTAAATTTAGTCCTTAAAAGACACGTGATTCCTTCTTCAGGTTCTCACTGTATCGTACTAAATGTCCAAAAATTCCAGAAAATAAAAGAACTACGGATTAGACGAAAACGAAAACTTTTCTACTTACATTGGTAGTAAGAAACGAATTGAGGGAATATAAGGTCAAGGAGAATTTAAGACTTTCATTGTTCTCTTTTGTATGTGTGGGTATATGTGTACTAATGTTACATCTCATCCCCAAAGGGGTCACCAATTCACCATTTCTTAGGAGAACGTTACGTCCTCTGCATCCTCGACACCAAAGTTAGGGACCAAGACCTTCTAGGGGACCTCTTCCTTTACCGTTGAGTGAGGTCATAAGAACGGACCTTTTGGGATACCTGTGTCCTCGGACCACCCGATGTCAGGTACCCCAGTGTTTCACAGTCTGTGTTGAAACATTGATTTGATGGTGGTGATGTTACATCTCATTAGGGGTGACCTTGTGACCTCCCCCTCTAAAAGTTTCCTTGTGAAAGTCACAGGAGTCACAAACAGTTCTACGTTCCTTTTGTTTGGTTTAAAGAAGGAATGTTTTTACGGAGTAGGTCTAGGGATGTCGAGTAGAAATTACAGTAAGTGTCGACAATTTCGTTATCCTAATAGGTACTGTACCGTAGTCCCTATAAAATCATAAAATTATATAAATTATAACTTATGGACATGAAATAAACCTCTGTGTTTCGATATGCTAACTAGTACCTATGGAGAGAAATGAAGATACTAGTTTAAACAAAAAGAGACTCCGTTTCTTCTTTGTTTTATTTTTTAGTCTAAGGAAAGGTCCCACAGTCCATCAACAAGTCAGCGATTCAGTAAAGACTGAGAAACGTTGGAGTACCTGACGTCGTGTGGTCCGGAAGGACAGTGAGTGGTAGAGGACGTCAAGTGGGTTGAAGTACAGGTTACTTTCACTACGATAGATTAGTAGAGTAAGTCTATCACACATACGCACATACACACATATATATATATATCTGTATCTATCTCTATCTGTCTCTCTCTCTCTAACAACAACAGGTCAGTAGGTGAATGGGTCAGTACAGACTGAGAAACGCCGGGGTACCTGACAATCATGTGGTCCGGAGGGACAGGGAGTTGTAGAGGGGTCCTAAAGGGTTCAAGTATAAGTAACGTGACCACTACCGCAGGTCGGTAGAGTGGGAGGCTTCGGGAGAAGAAGACAGGAGCTAGAAAGGGTCCTAGTCCCTGAAAAGGTGTCTCAGTAGACAAGTGTAGTCTACTGGTTTTATGACCTCGAAGTCGATGTCGTAGTCAGGAAGGTCACTTATAAGTCCCAAATAGAGGGAATTGTAACTGCCAAAACTACAGAAACGACTGGTTCCCTAAAAGTCCGTAGAAGAGGTTGTGGTGTCAAACTTCCGTAGTTAAGAAACCGTAAGACGGAAGAAACACCAGGTCGGGAGTGTTGGGAAGTACTGGTGACCCTTCCGGTATCGGGACTGATATAGCCGAAAACAGCCGTCTCATTACCGAGACGAAAAGTTGTATGACAGATCTAAATAGTAACGAAAGGACGGTTCTTTGTTAGCAGAAGACTAAAGTACCGACGTCAGTGTGAGGTGTCACTAAAACCTCGGGGGTTTCTCCGAGATGACAGTGATGAAAGTGGAAAAGGGGAAGATGAACGGTAAGTCATAACGCCGACCTACCGTACTCGAATCTCAAAACAAAACAAAAAAAAAATTAAATGAGAATTCCCCGGAGAAAGTAAGTATATATATATATATATATATATATATATATATATATATATATATTTACCTGAAGGGAACACCGAGTCTAACATTTCGTAGACGAGTGTTACACCCTCTGGACTCAAACTAGGAACCCAACCCTTCTAGGGGACCTCCCCCCATACCTTTAGGTACGGTTAAAAGAACGGACCTCTTAGGGATACTTGTCTCCTCTGACCGTTCAAACCCTAGGAGGATGTCAGGTACCCCAGTGTCTCAACGAGTACTGACTTACTTATTCGTGTGTGTTTGTGTGTGTGTATTTTCACACGGTAATCTAAATGTGAAGTCTATTAATAAAAGTCTCATTCTTACACTTTAAGTGGGATATTTTTATATAACAGATAGATTTTAAGTTTAAATTGACATGAAAAGATAAAAATAAACGATTTAGACGGTTGTGATTATTATGTAAGTTTAATACATTCAGTTACTTGAGGTACTTTGTACTGTAACTTTCGTTATCCCATGGTTGTTAGAAAACGAATGAGTTGATTTAACATAATTTCACATAAGTCAAGTCAAGTCAAGTCAAGTCAGTGAGTCAGCACAAACTGAGAAACGCTGGGGTACTTAGTGTCGTGCGGTCCGGAGGGACAGGTAATGGTTGAGGGTCTCAAGTGAGTCTGAGCGTAGGTAACTCAGTCACTACGGTAGGTCCGTAGAGTAGAAGCCAGCAGGGGAAGTGGAGGACGGGGATTAGGGAGGGTCGTAGTCTCAGAAAGGTTCACTCAGTTGAGAAGAGTACTCCACCGGTTTTATGACCTCAAAGTCGAAATCGTAGTAAGGAAGGTTTCTTTAGGGTCCCAACTAGAGGAAGTCTTACCTGACCAACCTAGAGGAACGTCAGGTTCCCTGAGAGTTCTCAGAAGAGGTTGTGGCGTCAAGTTTTCGTAGTTAAGAAGCCGGGAGTCGGAAGAAGTGTCAGGTTGAGAGTGTATGTATGTATTATATTTATGTCAATTACCATAATTTGACATAATTTTATTATTATTATTAAATTCTGTATCTTCTAGATTATCGAAAATAAAGTCACATTAAAAAGACGTCTTTTACAATTTTAAACAGATTTTATACAGATTATTGACATTTATAATATCCGTATGTATTAAAAGGTGAAATAAAAAGTTTTTGTAAATTCTTGTTAACATAGGAACATCTATAACAGTATTTTATAAAATTCAGTCACTTGGATTTTTTAACCTAATTTTCTAGTTTTATACTTTTTATATGAGAAATCTCCAATTTCACAGACGGACATTACGTCCTCTGGACCCTAGCTACGGGCCCATCCCTTCTAGGGGACCTCTTCCTTTACCGTTGGGTGAGGTCACAAGAATGGACTTCTTAGGGTACCTGTCTCCTCGGACCACCCGATGTCAGGCGTCCCAGCGTTTCTCAGCCTGTGCTGACTCGCTGAAGTGAAAGTGAAAGTGAAAGTTTACATAGTCAGTGTACTGGAAGGACCCTTTACTCTTACGATAAGAAGGAAAATTTTATTAAGAATAAAAAAAAAATAAAGAAATTTTATAACCGAAAAATAAAGAGTTCACCTTCTCGTAAAAAGTAATTATGAACACTTATGTTAATTTATATTCTTCTTTTTTTAACTTTATTAAGACTCCTTAAGTTTGAAGTTGTTTAACGAGTGATAGAAATTTCTTGAAAGAATGAGTCGATATGTATCGGTAGAGAAAACGGTTCGTAGACAATTCCTTTACTACATTCATTTAAAACTTTCTATAATTTAGAGATCGAAATCGGATTCAAATCTTTAACGGTCTAAAGTGACTGAATTTTAAGATAGTTTCTCTTTACGTGTTCGAAGAAGGTACACTGTAAATTTTAAAACAAACACCTAAAAAATTTACTATATATAATCTCTGACCTACGTATTATTTTGAAAGAGTCCTTTACACCCAAAGATCTACTGAAACACTACTATGGTAGAAGGAAATTCACATGGACAAAATTTTTAGTCACTATTCGTTGTCTTCCCAGATACGTCTCCGAATTTATGATAGAGGTGATTCGTGTTTCCTTTCTTTTAGTGATTATAGTAATTAGAAATTTTCGGAATATAGAGAGTTATCGATCGAAGCGAAGACTCTGTAAAAATTGAATAATTTCAACAGAGTCGAGGGACAAAGAGATTGTCTACATTGTCCTCCGTACTACCCCTGATAGTACATCGTTGCGAAACTCTTAATGTACATTTATCAAGTATTTTATACTAATCATATCATGGGTTCTATCTTATTATTTGAATTATCGATTGTAAAATGATGATAAATTATATGTATTTAAATTTCGTAGTCCAACTGAAAATTTTACTATTTCGAACTACAGGACTACGTTTGATAAGTTAGAGGTTCATGTAAGATTATAAACAAACGTAATTTTCGATATAAGGTAATTTATAATTTTGGTAATATACCAATTTTAAAACAAACGATTAGGTCTCTGTGTGTTTGGTAAGTTTTAACGTTTCGTTGAGTAGACTATATTTCTGACCGAAATACACAATCGTATTAGTTTCTCTCACTTAGTGTTTTGAGACAATTATCATAAACCTTATAGTAGGTGTCTTTACAATCTCAATGTTTCATACGAGAGTTCTTCCCTTCAATAAGTCAAGTCAAGTCACCAAGTCAACACAGGTTGCGAAACGCTGTGGTACATGACATACTGGGTTCCGAAGGGACAGGTAGTGGTTGAGACCCTCTAATGAATTTAAGTACAGTAAACTCAACCACTACGTTAGTTTGGTTTAGAGTAGGTAACAGCAAGGGAATTGGAGGATGGAATTTAAAAAGAGTCGTAGTTCCAGAAAAGTTTGATCAGTCAAGTGTAGTCCACCGGTTTCATAACCAAGGTCGAAGTCGTCTTCAGGAAGGTTACTTATAATTTCTTACTAAAGGAAATCTTACCTGTTCTCCCTAGAGGAACGTCAGGTTCCCTGAGAGTTCCCAGAAGAGGTTGTGGTATCAACTTTTCTTAGCTAAGAAGTCGTGCGTCGAAAGAACTATCAGGTTGAGAGTGTAGGTATGTACTTGTGTCCTTTTTGGTACCGGAACTGATCTGGTTGAAAACAACCGTTTCATTATAGAGACGAAAACTTATACGATAGATTCAACCAGTATCGAAAGGAAGGTTCTTCCTTTGTAGAAAATTAAAGTACCGACGTCAGTGTTAAATGTCACTAAAACCTCCGGTTTTGTTCCAAATGGTATCATTTGTAAGACTTAGATGTCTGTACGACTTAGTTATGATACACTGTCCTTAATTGATCGTTACAACATCCAGTTTATGCAAAGTTTTCTTTGTTTGAGTATCTTTTTCACTCGTCTGAACATCAATGACTACACCCACTCCTCTCCACCCTCCCCGGTAACCTACTTCCAACTTTTTACAATAATTCAGGGTCGATATACTATTTATTCACGATTTCTATATTTCACGACACGTGACACAGGTCAACGAGTCAACACAGGTTGAGGGACTCAGGGGTACCTGACATCGGACGGTTCGAGGAGAATGTTGTACTACTTATATCAAATATGACGACAGGTAATATATTTTTTGACAATTCTCTCATTTAAGATTCTTGATAGTAGTTTGTTATTTTAATAAAAATATATCTTACCTCTATTTACGTAATAATTAAATGTCACATGAAGTAGAAGTGTAATAGATCAATGATTTATTTATTGTATAACAAATATACTTTAGATTTTAACAAAACGGTTTAGGTTCCGAATAACTTACGTTAACACACTGTACGACGTTATACAAAAACCAATTAAAAACGAGTTTTTATTTTAAGGTGTAAACCTGTTATGATTTCATCTCACGATTACACCTGGACCTTATGTTAAAATAAATAAAAAAAAGAAAAAGTTTCGACCTATATTAAATCCACATCATTTGTATTCGTGGAATTTACTTATGTTAATATAAACATTCTAGGTGTAAAAGAGAACCTTCCGTCGTACGATACTAATAGTATTTTCTCTAGTACAAATTTATAAAATGTTTAATATAAAGGTATGAATTCTTGTGTACGACAGTAATTTTAAGGTCTTTGTGTAAGAATATTCTTTCAAACGTCTTGTATAAAACTGAATTTCGTATAGGATGTTTGAGTTCTTAAAATTACTCTAAAAACTTATTATACGGAACTTAACAAAACTTATTGTGAAACAACTAGTACTTAATGTATAATCAGTACCACCTCTCAAGACTGTTTTGTACCAGGTGACCTCTTCCCTTACAGTTTGGTGAAGTCATAAGAACGGAACACTTGGAGTGCTGGTCATACTTTCCGAATTTTTTTTTTTTTTCTTTTCTTTTCTTTTCTTTTTACTGTGGTTTTCTACTTAAAGATCCAGTCATCAACACGTTATACGATGACCTTTAGTCACCTTTTTATTGAGGTCTTTCTAACTTCTATAACCCAGTTTCGTTTTTGTTATGGTTAAATATCTACAATGACCACTACCTTCACTTCAGGTTACGACACTTTTGTTATAACGGATCCTTGATCCTTACAATCCAGGTACTTAGTTTCATTTTACCTTCACCATTTTGTCCTCTTCCGTTCTCACTTGTAACTGTAAAATCTTTAGTCACTTGATTGTATCCGAACTTACCCTTTTAAATCAAGTCTCCTGGAAATAAAGATGGTGACACCCGATGATGATGATGTAATATAGATGAAGTTGTCTTCTTTACCTCATCGGCATTATCAGTTACTTACTCAGGTTTTACATCATGAAGACACGTTAGAGTTTTTACTTTCTTACTAGAGACAATTAAAGTTTCCGTTTGGCATGTCACATTGTCATTAGGATCAGATACGAGGTTGGTGAATACCGTTTCTGTGACTTCAACTTGTCAAGATACTTCTGGATGTTCTGTAGGACCTTGATTTTTATTTTTTATAAAAAGAAGTATCTCCTGACCGTACATTTACATCCTTCAGTTCTCTATGGACCCCATTGCCCGTGCAAACCGAAACCTCACGTTTTACTTCGTCCCATTTCCGATTGTCTCAAAACGGTTCTCTTACGTCACCAGTATCACTTGTGGGAGAAGGTTTTTGTGTTTTCGTCTGAGATGTGTACCTGTAGTGGCCTATCAGTTATTGTTTTAGTCTAACTAAGATAAGAAAAACCGGCTTCTGTTTCTTTGAGGTATGTCATTTGTTTTTATTCTGACCCTCGACTGACACCGAGTCTAGTACTTGAGGAAAAACGGTTTAAGTCTTAATTTAAATTCTTTCATCCCTTTTGGATGAATCCAGTAAGTCCATACTGGATTGAGTTTAGGGAATGTTAATATGTTTCCTTCACTGTTTATCTAAGTTACCTAATCTATACTATCTGTCTCACGGACTTCTTAATACCTGTCTCCAAACAGTGTAACACGTCCTCTTTCACTAGTTCTGGTAGGGTTTCTTTTTCTTTACATCTTTCCGTTTTATCAACAGACTTCCCCGGAATTTTTATCGAGTCTTTTCTTTTCTATTTCCGTTACCTCTTTTCTTTTCGATATGGGTATACTTTAGTCTCAAGGTTTCTTCTCGTTCCTCTCTATTCTTCCGGAAGGAGTCACTAGTCACGTTTCGTTATCTCCCTTTGTCATCTTACCCTTTCTTATTTCTAGAGAAGTTCTTTCAACCACTAGGGTTCCCTTGTAAAGTACGTTTCTACCGGTTTATTTCCTGACTTTGTGATACCTGGATTGTCTTCGTCTTCTATAATTCTCCACTGTTCTTATGTGTCTTCTTGATGTGTGTGTGTGTTTTATAGAATTAATGGGTCTATTTGTGCTACCGCACTAGTGAGTGAATCTCAGTCCGTAGGACCTCAGACTTCAGTTCACTCGGAATCCTTCGTAGTGATACTTGTTTCAATCACCTCCACTACCTTAAGGTCGACTCGATAAAGTTCAGGATTTTTACTACGACACTTTCACGACGTGACTTATGTCGTCGTTTAAAATTTTTGAGTCGTTACCGGTGTCCTGACCTTTTCTAGTTAAAAGTAAGGTTAGGGTTTCTTTCGTTACGGTTCCTTATAATTTTGATATAGTGTTAACGTGAGTAGGGTCTTCGATTGTTTCATTACGAGTTTTAAGAGGTTCGATCCTAAGTTTCCGTACACTTACCTCTTGAAGGTCTACAAGTTCCACCTAAATCTTTTCCTTCCCGTTATTCTCTAGTTTAAAGGTTGTAGACAAGCTAGTATGTTTTTCGTTTTCTCAAGGACATTTTGTAGATGAAGAAAAATAACTGATACGGTATCGGAAACTAACACACCCAGTGTTCTGACATCTTTTAAGAATTTCCATACCCCTAAGGTTTAGTGGAATGAACGGAGGACTCTTTAGACATAAGTCCGGTTCTTCGTTCTCTCAATCCCGTCTCCTAGTTGTTTTCTGTCAACTTTAAGTAATGACAGTAAAAGAAGATGGTAGGAGTGTCCTATAACCCTCGTGGTTTTTGACTGAATTCTTAAATGGGAACTCCCCATTGTTCTAACACCTCCTCATACACCTACACCTCATATAGAGAGAGGTACCAATGTACTCCTTATATGGAAGTTTGTGTCTTCACGGACCTCTCGTGGTCGACTTTTACTTGTCCTCATGGACTACTCACCTTTACTTACTTATCCCGGTACGTTTTGAGCTATCCTACTTCCTTGGCCCCCGCCCCACTCTTCATAATCATCCTGACCTGGACGGGAGTCGCCCACGCCCTTGACTTCGTCCCTAGGTTCGAGGTCTTACCACGTTGATAAACTCAGTCTCCTCTTTGTATGTTCCGTCTCTCACTTTGTCGACAAGTCACCGTCGGATTTACCTTACTCTTAGTCTGTCAGGAACGGTGTCGGTATGTATGGGGCCTGTCCCTACGTCCAGGGGACCTTCCACGTCGTCGACCCTCGACCTAAAATCCCTAGTATCTCGTTAGAGTCCCGTTCCTGAAGACAACTGAAACCTTTCTGTCTAACTCCCCTACACTCCCTCCTCTAACACTACCTTTTACAGACACCTCCTTTCGTCCCGTCGGTACCTTCGTTCCATTACGACGACTCAGTGTACATCACCCATTTCGGTAGTGGTATCTGAGAGAGAGGGGTGGTTAGTCGTAGTCGTCGACTTTGTTATCTCTCCGACTGGGTAGTGTGTGGACTCCATGACTTGATGTCTCATTTGAGGACGGTCCCCTGGGGAGATACACGGACTACGTGGTTTGTTGTCTCTTTCTGGGGTCCGTTCCCTTAGGAGATTCACGGAGTTACCAGTCTCGATGTTTCTGACCGGTTTTTTCGGAAGACTAACGGTCGATGTTCTCGGAATTTTTTCCTGAGACTATCTCGGTATTGAGGACACCACCTCCGTCAGGTACAGGGAGGTGCGAACCGCGGTGGTTCCAGGGGTGTTCGGTTCATCGACACGGTTGAAACACGAGTTGAGAGTCATCCTGTATCAACGGTGTCCGTTTTTTTTTTTTTTTTTTTTTTTTTTTTTTGAGAAAACAGATACGTACGTCCCGGTGAAGTCAGTACAGGTTGAGAAACTCTCGGACATTCGACACCGGAAGGTCCGAAGAGAAAGTCCCTCAAAGAGGTCCGTTCTTATGACGTCACATAACCGGTTATGACCAACGGTATGGGAAGATCTCGAGATGTAAAGGACGGTGGAATTCGTCGGTTGAGGGGACTCTTTGTCTGACGGTCTTTTGGACGTTGGGTTCGTCGACGTGATGGAGGTGTGGACCGGGAGTGTCCCCGGTTGGGTTCGGGAGGTCCCGTTGTAGTCCTCATTTGAGGTCCCCTGTTGGTTATACATCTCCATATTTATTTTTAATGTTAACTTTATGTCCCCGTCACACCGATTCCTTATTCTGGGTTTTGGAGGGGTGGTCGACATGTTCGACGTCTAATTTAGGTGTCCTAGTTGATCCGTCTGACAGACACCTTATATATTTTCCCGTGGCTCTCGAGGGTGTTTTCTTTTGTGTGATCGAGACTCTCGACACATGTAACCTCCGTTCTTATGTGTCCTCATCCTTGTCTAATCTTAGACTCTACGGGGGTGTCGTCCAGGTCTCAAGTCGTGTCACAACCTCCCGTAGGATCCCTCCACTCCACCTGACACTGTAGTTCGCTCCCTTTCCTGAGACTGTCGTCACCGGGTTCTTTTCGTAAATAATAAGAATACAAAGTTGAACAAAACATATAAGAAAACCTAAAAACAAAAGTGAGAAAGGTACTGGTGATGGGAAGTAACATCAATAACTAAAATAACCGTGATACTTTAACTTAATGTGAAAACTCCACAAAAAAAAAAAAAAAGGGGGGGAGTCAGTGTACAAAACATCAACAATATATGGAGACGTAGATGCAACCCGAAAATATCAAGACACCCCAAAAGGAAAGAAGAAGAAGAAGAAGAAGAAGAAGAAGAAGAAGAAGAAGAAGAAGAAAAGAAGAAGAAAAGGGGGTGAGAAAAGGAAAAAAAAAAATTAAAAGAAAAAAATTAAAAAATCCGGATAATTAAAAAAAAAAAATGTAAATTAGGAATCAAACAGAAAGGATGACAAGAAAAGGGGAACGTCAATTAGTAATTACATATATTCAGAAGAAGTAGATGGGAATAAATTGAAACATATAGATAAGAAAGAAAGAAAGGAAAAGAGAGTTGTATAAACGATCAAAACAAAAGTAACAAGATAAGGGGTGAACCGTGGAACGAAATCAAAACAAAAGGTCAAACACGAAATCAATCATATATATATATATATATAAAATTTGACCATCTATATTGAAAACCAAAGGAAACAAACGGTCCAGTTAGATGACATGAAATAAAAACAACCTGACAAAACTGAAACGTATATCCACATATACATGTACGTATATAAGGTAATTAAATTAATAGTAGACGGACTAAAACATTGACGGTAAACAGACCCCCATGGAGAAACCGAAGAGTAAAAACCCATAAACAAAATTAGAGTGAATTCCAGTATTGTTTGGTGAACACTTTAGAAGTAAGGACTGGTCTATAGTTCAGGACTCGGAAACCTCACCCTCGTGACTGAGGTTCTAGGATCTGATAACCTGTCACTTGGGATCCCTCATAGTTTATCACTCTTGAGTGTTTTTCCTTTAGTAGACTTACATTCTGGACCGTAGTGGGTTAGTGGTCACCGTGGAACACGTACTCCGAAGTAGATTTGTCGTTTGTTTTGTCTTTATGTTTGGGTTAGAAGTCGTCTGTCCTAATTCCGGAGTGAGTTGGAACGGGTAGTTTCCTTTTTGTTTGTTTCTGTCGTGTTTAGAGTGAGATTTGCTTCGAATGTGTTTGGTGACCTAACTTGAATCCTCCCGTCTTTGGTTTTCCTTCTTTCTTAAGTTGTAACTTCAGACCCTTTTCCTCTGGAGTTTATGTTATTCAATTTTTTTTTACTTTTCCGTCTATTTATGACGTCTTTACTTTCTTGTTTAATCTTTGTGCCTTCAGGTTTATTTATTTCTTCTTTATCCTTTTGATGGACTTTTTATTAAGTCTTATTATTATAATTTGTACTAGTTTGTGAACTTTACTTTACTCTTTTTACGTTCTTAGTTAATTGTTTCTGGATCTTCTTCATTTCTTATTTGTATGTCACTGTTTGTTATGTTAAGAACTTTAATTGTATAAGATCTTCCTTAGTTATTGTATAATAGACTTCGACTTCTTACTTAGTCACTCGACCTTCTACTGTACTACCTTTATTGAAGACTTCTCGTCTTATTTTATTTTTCTTACTTTTCTTGACCCTTATCCGAGTCTCTGGAGACCCTGTTATAGTTTACGTCGTGTAAGTTCAACATCCCTAGGGTCTACTTCTTCTCTTTCACTTTCCCACACTCTTGTAAAAACTTCTCTCATATCAACTTTTAAGGAGGTTGTACCTTTTCCTTTATCAGTTAGTTCAGGTTCTCCGTGTTGCTCCGTGTCCTATTTGGGTTCCTCTTTGTACGGTTCTGTGTATAATTAGTTTGTTTCTTATTTGTGTTGTTTTTTCTATAATTTTCGTCGTTTCCTTTTCGTTGTTAATTGTAGGTTCCCTTCGAGGTATACGAATTGTCGACTAGAAAGTCGTTTATGAGACGTCCGGTCTTCCTTTAACGTCTGATGTTAATTTCATGGCTTTCCCTTTTAGATGTCGGTTTTAATGACATAGGTCGTTCCTAAAATGAGTTTTGACTACCTCTTTATTTTTCTAAAAGTCTGTTTTTTTTCGATTCTCTTAAGTCATGGTTGTTTGGTCGAAATGTTCTTTACATTTCCATGAATTTAACAGTTCTTTATCTTCTCTTCTTTTCTCTAGATTTTCAGTTGGGGTTTGTTTATTCTTTGACCTTTGTCCTTGTATATAAAGTTATTAATAAAATTTATATTTACCTAATTTACGAGGTTAGTTTTCTGTGTCTGACCGATTTACCTATGTTTTTGTTCTGTGTATATATACGATATTATTCTTTAGGTGTAGTCTGGATTTCTGTGTACATATGACTTTCACTCTCTTACCCCCTTATATGAGGTACGTTTATCTTTCGTCTTCTTCCGTATGTTTTATCTGGATTTTATGTCTAATGTTCTCTATTGCTTCCTGTAATGTATTACTACTTACCTAGTTAGGTTCTCCTTTTGCATCGTTAACATTTATAAATCTGTGGGTTGTATCCTCGTGGAGTTATGCATTCTGTTCGTCATTGTCTGTATTTTCCTATTTGACTGTCATCGTGTTATTATTATCCTGAAATTGTGGGGTGAGTGTGGTTACCCGTCTATTAGTTCTGTTTTGATCATTCCTTTGTGTAGAATTTACTATGTAATCTACTTTACCTAGAGTAACTAAAGAAGTCCTGTAAGGTTGGTTTACGTCTTCTTGTGTGAAAGAAGAGTTTACGAGTACCTTGTAAGAGGTCATATCTGGTGTAGAACTCAGTGTTTAGTTTGGTGTAGAACCCAGTGTTTACTTCGGTCTTTTAAATTGTTTTAACTTTAACATAACTTGTTGAAGAGACTGGTGTTGTAATACTCTGATCTATAGTTAATGTTCCTTTTTTTTTTCATTCTTTATGTTTGTGTACCTCTAATTTGATGTGCAAGGATTTATTGGTTATCCAATGACTTCTTTAGTTTTCCCTTTTTTTTTTAAGATCTTTGTTTACTGTTCACTTTTGTACTGTTGAGTTTTGGATGCCCTACTTCGTTTTCATAAAGAGTCTCCCTATACATATCGTTACATTGGGATGGAGTTTTTTGTTCTCTTTATAGTTTATTTGTTGAATTGAAATGTCCATTTTATTGAATCTTTTCATCTTGTAATTTTTTTAGTTTTAATCAATTTCCTTTTTTAGTATTTCTAGGTTCATCTTAATTTACTTTTTCTTTAATTCCTTTGTTATCATTTCTAATCATTTTGATTTTGGACCAAGAAACTCTTGTATTTGTTTTAACTGTTTGCAAATCTATCTGAGTAGCTCTTTTTCTCTTTCTTCTTAGTTTAGTTGTTTTAATCTTTACTTTTTCCACTCCAATGTTGTCTATTACATCTTTATGTTTCCTAGTATTCTCTGATAATACTTGTCAATATACTGTTATTTTACCTGTTGGACCTTCTTTATCTCTCTCAGAATCCTTACAAGTTAGAAGGTTCAGACTTGTTCCTTCTTTATCTTTAATATTTGTTGAGTTAAAGTTCGTGACTTTAACTTCAAGACTATTTTATAGAGGGTTTTTTGTTTTCGAGTCCTGGTCTACCGAAGGGTCCTCTTAAGATAGTTTATAAACCTCTTCTGAATTACGGATAGGAAAATTTTGAGAATTTTTTAACGTCACTTTCATTACGAAGGTTTGAGTAAAATATTACGGTGGTAGTAGGACTATGGTTTTGGTCTATTTCTGTTCTGTGTGTGTGTTTTCTTTTGAAGTCTGGTTATAGTGACTACTTGTATCTACGTTTTTAAGATTTATTTTAAAATCGGTTGTTTTAAGTCTCTCTGTATTTTTTAGAATATATAGTACTGGTTCAACCCAAATAAGGTCTCTACGTGTCTAAGAAGTTATATGTGTTTAGCTAGGTACACTATGTGGTATAGTTGTTGAACTTTCTAATTTTTTTTTTCGACTATTATAGTTATCTACGTCTTTTTAGGAAACTATTTTAAGTCGTGGGTATTATAACGTTAATTGGAGGTTAATTTTATTTATTTAAATATAATTTTTTTTTGAGAAGTTTTTTACTCTTATCTTCCTTGGATTGAGCTGTAAGTCTTTTGCTTCTAGTACCGTAGACCAGGGTAGTGAAGTACTCTTTTTCTACTCCTTTGTCACCTTTGTCACAGTCTAAAATAAAAAGACCCGAGGTTTCAGTGACGTCTACCACTGACCTCGGTACTTTAATTTTCTACGAATGAGGAACCTTCCTTTCAATACTAGTCGAATCACATAAGTTTTCGTCTCTGTAATGAAACGGTTGTTTTAAGGTGGATCAGTTCCAATACCAAAAAGGACATCAGTACATACCTACACTCTCAAACTGACACCTCTTTCGACTCGTGGTTTCTTAACTACTAAAACTTGACACCACAACCTCTTCTGAGAACTCTCAGGGAACCTGACGTTCCTCTAGGTTGGTCAGGTAAGATTTCCTTTAGTCTGGACTCACAAGGAACCTTCCTTACTACGATTTCGACTTTTAGGTCATGAAACAGGTGGAGTACACTTCTCAACTGAGTAACCTTTTCTGAGACTAAGACCCTCTCTAATCCCCGTCCTCCTCTTCCCCTGCTGTCTCCTACTCTACCGACCTACCGTAGTGACTTATCTACCTACACTCACACTCACTTGACACCCTCAACGACCACCTATCCCTCCGGACCGCATAACGTTAAGTACTCCAGCGTCTCAACCTGTGCTGACTCACTGACTTGACTTGACTTAAGTTGTATCATTTCTGGTACATACTATTCGGATGTTGTTTGTAATAAGAGTCACAACTTTTTGACTTTCACAAGGGGGATTCTAGTCTTTTTTTTTCTTTTGTCACAAGTGGAAGTGGTGATAATAAATCGTATACAGTCCTTAAGGAACGATGTTGTTAGTCTCTACTTTTTCTTTATTTTCCTTAGGTCTAATCTTTATTCTTCATTTCGAGAGTGACAAACGTTTGCGTACTATGACATCTATCTTTTGTGATATCATGGTCTTTTAATGATCTAGATTAGTCACTTAAATCGTTTCGATGTCCTATGTTTTAGTTGTGTGTCTTTAGTGAACGTAAAGATATATGATTGCTACTTTTTAGTCTTTCTCTTTAATTCCTTAGGTAGGTAAGGGGAAACGTTGTTTGTATTAATTTATAGTTCCTTATTCGAATGGATTCCCCTGT
Organism: Capra ibex; assembly: GCA_006410555.1. Lineage (NCBI taxonomy): Eukaryota > Metazoa > Chordata > Mammalia > Artiodactyla > Bovidae > Capra > Capra ibex. Next base: position 68,743,501 of record SJYO01049755.1, read on the forward strand.
TTTCTTGAAAGGTGTCTTTTAATATTCTATAATCACTTTCTTTAGTTTCTAAAGATTTGTATCTTTATAAGACAATGATCCATTCTTCTTAGTTATAATATTTTTACTAATATGATGGTTTACGTCAGATGTCTAAAATACACTAGGGATAGTCTAATGGTTACTGTAAAAAGTGTATTGATCTAGTTTTTTTAAGTATTTAGTTTACCTTTGTGTTGTCTGGGACTTATCCGTTTCCACAGAATTCTTTCTTTTTGTCTCGACCTCCTTAGTTGGAAGGACTGTAGTCTAATATGATGTTTGGATGTCAGTAGTTCTATCATACCATGACCGTGTTTTTATCCAAATATCTGGTTACCTTGTTCTATCTTTCGGAGTTTTATTTGGGTGTTTGTATACGTATGGAATAAAAAATTATTTCCTCCGTTCTTATATGTTACCCCGTTTCTGTCAGAACAGTTATTTACCATGACCCTTTTGACCTGTCGATGTACATTTTCTTACTTTATTCTTGTGAAGGATTGTGGTATCTGTTTCTTTTAAGTTTTAATTAATTTCTGGATTTACTTTCTGGTCCTTGATATCTTGAGAATCTACTTTTGTATTCGTCCTGTGAGTTACTGTATTCCGTTTCATTCTAGTAGTTATTAGGTAGAGGATCTTATTTCCTTTATGTTTACCTTTATTTCTTTACCCTGGACTAATTTGAATTTTCGAAAACGTGTCGTTTCCTTTGATATTCGTTCCACTTATCTGTTGGGACTCTTACCCTCTTTCGTTATCGTTTACTTTATTGACTGTTTCCTATTTAAAGGTTTTATACGTTCGTCAAGTATGTTGAGGGATTGTCTTTTTTGTTTATTGGGTTACTTTTTCACCCCTTTTATGAATTTGTCTGGAAAGAGATTTGTTCAGTATGTCTACCGATTGTTTGTGTACTTTTTTATGAGTTGCAGTGAATAATAATTTCTATACGTTTAGTTTTGATGTTACTTTATAGTAGAGTGTGATCAGTCTTACCGGTAGTGGTCTTTCAGATTTTTCTTATTTACGGACTTTCCCACACCTCGTTTCCCTGACGAGAATGCAACAACACCCCTACATTTAACTATGTCGGTGATACCTTCTACCATACCTCAAAGGAATTTTTTTTTTTTTTTTTTTTTCTTATTTGGGTGGTATGCTGAATCATTCGAGTGAGGATCCGTATATGGTACTCTTTTGGTTTTGACTTTTTTTTTTTTGTACGTAGGGTCAAAAGTATCGTTATGATAAATGTTATCGATCTTGTACTTTCGTTGGACCTGTAAGAAGTTCTCTACCTACCTATTTTTTCAACACCATGTATCTGTGTCACCTTATAAGTCAAGTCAAGTCAGTAAGTCAGCACAGGCTGAGAAACGCTGGGTTACTTAACGTCGTACGGTCCGGAGGGACAGGTAGTGGTAGAGGACCTCAAGTGAGTGTGAGTGTAGGTAACTCAGTCACTACGCTAGGTCGGTAGAGTAAGGGACAACAAGTGAAAAGGAGGACGGGGATTAGGGAGGGTCGTAGTCTCAGAAAAGGTCACTCAGTTGAGAAGCGTAATGGAACGGTTCTCAAAGTCGAAATCGTAGTAAGGAAGGTGTCTTGTGGGTCCCGACTAAAGGAAATCTTACCTGACCAACCTAGATGAACGTCAGGTTCCCTGAGAGTTCTTTTCCTTTCTATATTCGTTGACTTACGTCTCAAGGTTTCTTATCTTCTTCTCTATTCTTTCGGAAGGAGTCACTAGTTACGTTTTCTTTGTCTCCTTTTGTTGTCTTACCCTTTCTGATTTCTAGAGAAGTTCTTACCTTATAATGAGTCTCTATTTGTACTTACGTAAACTCAATCAAAATTACCCCAGCTACCTGGATCTCGGATAATATGTATTACTTCGTTCAGTCTTTCTCGTTCTATTTATGAGATAAAATTACGTATATATGTCTTAGAACCTTTTCACTATGACTTATTAACTAAATGTCCCGTGGTTACCTCTTTGTCTGTATCTCTTGTCTGTATACCTGTATTCCTCTCCCCTCCTCTTCCACTCTACATACTTTTTCTCTTTGTACCTTTGAATGTCATTGTATACATCTTATCTATCGGTTACTTTTAAGGACATCCCGAGTCCTGTGAGTTTGTCTCCGAGACGTGGTTGGATCTCCCCACCCTACTCCTCCCTCTACCCTCCCTCTAAGTTTTCCCATCCCTATATACATATGGAGGACAACTAAGAAGGTTGTTGTGTTCTCTTCTGAGGTGTGTACCTGTAGTAGTCTACCAGTTGTGGCTTTTGTCTAACTAATATAAGAAACTCCGATTTCTACCTCTTCCAGATACGTCAGTGGTCTTGTTCTGGTCGTCGACTGACACCGAGTATAGTACTTCAGAAATAACGGTTTAATTCTGACTTTAACTTCTTTCATCCCTTTTGGCGATCTGGTAAGTCCATACTGGATTTAATTTAAGGAATACTAATACGTCACCTTCACTCTTTATCTAAATCCCGGATCTAGACTATCTATCTCACGGACTACTTGATACCTTACTCCAAACACTGTAACATCTCCTCTGTCCCTAGTTCTGGTAGGGGTACCCTTTCTTTACGTTTTTTAGTTTTACCGATAGACTCCTCCGGAATGTTTATCGACACTTTTCTTCTCTTCGCTTTTCGTTTCCTCTTTTCCTTTTTATATTCGTAGACTTACGTCTCCAGGTGTCTTATCGTTCCTCTCTATTCTTTCGGAAGAAGTCTCTAGTTACGTTTCTTTATCTCCTTTTCTTGTCTTACCCTTTCTGATCTCTGGAGAAGTTCTTTTAATCTCTATGATCCGATTGTAAAGTACGTTTCTACCCGAGATATTTCCTGTCTTTAACATACCTGGATTGTCTTCACCTTCTATAATTCTTCTCCACCGTTCTTATGTGTCTTCTTGACATGTTTTTTCTAGAAGTGCTGGGTCTATTAGTACTACCACACTAGTGAGTCGATCTCGGTCTGTAGGACCTTACACTTCAGTTCACCCGGAATCTTTCGTAGTGATGCTTGTTTTGATCACCTCGACTACCTTAAGGTCATCTCGACAAAGTTTAGGACTTTCTACTACAACACTTTCACGACTGTGAGTTAGGTTGTCACCGGTGTCCTGACCCTTTCCAGGCAAAAGTAAGGTTAGGGTTTCTTTCCGTTACGGTTTCTTACGAGTTTGATGGCGTGTTAACGTGAGTAAAGTGTTACGATTATTTCATTACGAGTTTAAAGAGGTTAGTTCCGAAGTCGTTATGCACTTGGTACTTGAAGGACTACAAGTTCGACCAAAATCTTTTCCGTCTCCTTGGTCTCTAGTTTAACGGTTATAGGCGACCTAGTACCTTTTTCGTTCTCTTAAAGTCTTTTTGTAGATAAAGACAAAATAGCTGATAAGGTTTCGGAAACTGATACACCTAGTGTTATTTGACACCTTTTAAGATTTTCTCTACCCTTATGGTCTGGTGGACTGGACGGAGAACTCTTTAGACATACGTCCAAGTCCTTCGTTGTCAATCTTGACCTGTAGCTTGTTGTGTGACCAAGGTTTATCCTTTTCCTCAAGCAGTTCCGACATATAACAGTGGGACGAATAAATTGAAGATACGTCTCATGTTGTCCTCTTTGCGACCTGACCTTCTTTGTGTTCGATCTTAGTTCTAACGACCCTCTTTATAGTTATCGGAGTCTATACGTCTACTGTGGTGGGAACACCGTCTTTTACTTCTCCTTGATTTATCTGAACTACTTTCACTTTCTCCTCTTACTTTTCAACCGAATTTCGAGTTGTAAGTATTTTGCTTCTCGTACCGTAGGTCAGGGTAGTGAAGTACCCATTTTCTACCCTTTTGTCACCTTTTTCATAGTCTAAAATATAAAACCTCGAGGTTTTAGTGACGTCTACCACTAACGTCGGTACTTAAATTTTCTGCGAATGAGGAACCTTCTTTTCAATACTCGTTGGATCTATCATATAAGTTTTCGTCTCTATAATGAAACGGCTGATTCCAGGCAGATCAGTTCCTATACCATAAAGGTCATCAGTACATACCTACACTCCCAACCTGACACTTCTTTCGACTCACGACTTCTTAACTACGAAAACTTGACACCACAACCTCCTCTGAGAACTCTCAATAAACCTGACGTTCCTCTAGGTTGGTCAGGTAAGACTTCCTCTAGTCGGGACCCTAAAGAAACGTTCTTTACTACAACTTCGACTTTGAGGTCATGAAACCGGTGGAGTACGATTTACAACTGAGTAACCTTTTAAAAGACTACAAGCCTCCCTAACCTTCTCCTGTTGTCTCCTACTCTACCCACCTACCGTAGGGACTAAGTTACCTACACTCAGACTCACTTGAGACCCTCAACTGTCGCCTGTCCCTCCGGACCGCACGACACTAAGTACCCGAGAGTTTCATAGTCTGTACTACTCGCAACTTGACTTGACTTGACTTGACTTGACTTCCCTCTGACTTTCGTTTGGAAAAGGTTAGGACTTGTAGGTCCCATTTCTTTGTTAGGACATCTAAATATTGATAGTGTAATATAACTTTTCCGTGTCGGTGACCCCCTTTCCTCCGGGCCAAACTCCCGGGGGTACAGAAGGTATCAACGTAAATATCGAGAGTTTAGAACATTGGTAGAGGTAAAAGGACTAAAGAATTACTGTTTTTACCCTCATAAGGTCCCCGATAATCTTCCGAGATATACCGACCGACGGTCAACAAGGTATAGATTTAGGAGTCGACGGACGTCGAAAAGTCGACCATTCCCGGTAACGAGGTGGGTAGGGCCTAGTAGTCTAAAGGTCCATTATCCCAACCGTCGTTCTCTTTGTCGGAGATACTATTTAAACTTATAGGATTTGGAAGAGATAATCCTTGTTACAGATTACCTCTTTGTTAAGGGACGACTAGAATTAGTTGTTGGAACAGTCCTAAAATGGAGTAAACGACGTAAACTAATCATTGGAAAAATAGACCCGACATATTCTTGTAAGGGTAGACTCTATTATATAGAGAGGGGGTATTTCTTTTTCCTTCACTTCCTTCGCGTATACATGTTTTCCAGGAAACACGGGGGAAGAGTAGACTGGTATAGTTTTAAACACTCGAGAATCGTTGACTCCTGTGACTGGGATAAGGATGGTTCGGCCGTAACCACAGGAGGTCCTGCTCCCGGTTAGAAAAGGTCTTTACGTTCTCTACAGACGAGGTCATAGATTGTCGGGACTGTAAAATAAAGGAACTTAATTTTCTAGAAAGTTTCCGAATCTTCGACATTAAAGGACGTGGGGTTTTCGATCTAGTGACCTAGGTTTATGAGAACCCGGGGATCGAACTCTTCAGTTCCAAACAAACAAACAAAAAACAGACTATTCCATTTTCTTTTTCGACACAATAAGAAACTGGAAATAATTAAACGTGTCAAACCGTCCGTCACTCTAGTTTTCAAATTAAAGAGGTCATACTAGTCTTAAATGATGTGGTCCGTGATGGTTTTAAAGAACTTCTCTTTTGCTCGTACATTCTTAATTTCTAAAATTTTAATTTTTTTATTTTATTATTTTTTATTTTTTTTCTTTCTAATTTTTTTTTTTTTTCTTTCTTTTGCTCGATACGGGATCGTGTTCGGGATGTTACGGGAGTCCGTCCCCCGGTCGGTGAGGACAACCTTAGCCTCATTGGTTATGTAGTCTCCAATTATAACAATACCACCGTCTTGACTCCAGGTCAGGACGGGATGGACCCCAACGAGACTCCTCAAGACTCTTCCTTGTTTCCCTTATTTCCCTAAGTTGGCAGACGGGGATAACAACAGACCCCGACCCCGACGGGGACGACGGGTAAAGGGACTTTGATCCTTTTTAATGAAAGAACATGAACCCCCCACTCACATCAGGGTGAGAATACTTTGAATCTAGATATCAGAAAACAGGTTACTATGGGAAAGACCGTAACCCCTGTTTCACGGAAACCCCCTAATCATAATCAGACATAACCGTGCCGAACAACAGAGACGAACCGTCCTGTAACGGCCGTTTTTTCGGGGTAAACCGGTGTTCTCTTTGTAAAAAAATAACATCTTAAAAAGGTAATCCTAATTAGAGAGAGAGAGAGAGAAAAAAAGAAAAAATCGGACCCACTTCGGGGGGACTCCCCCAAACCGAGACATATAACACGTACACAGACGAAATTTTCGAGGAAAAAAGTTTTTTAGATAAATAGAAAGACTCGGAATCTGTTACGAGACCCTCCGAAACCCCCTTTTCATCCCCTTGAGGACCCGGGACCCACGTTCGTCTCCACCACCACTAACGGAACTTAGTCTTTCACCACCTATTTAAAAATTTCCAAACTTATCTCCCCCTCCCCGGAGTGGTCCCGTGGGCCGACGTCGTAGGAAATTCGGGAGAGGAAGGAACCCTCCATCTCGTGTCAGAGGGAGGAAAAGAAGCAGTTACTGTCTTTTATACTAGACGTGTCTTCCCCCTCTGGGTGGTAGGTGGTGATATCGGAGGAGGTATCCGATAAATTGTCGGAGTACTGCCCCCAGGTCCTGTGAAGATTAGTATAAGGTGTCTTGTTTTCGTAGATGTCCTTGGAGAAGACCGGGTACGTTTCATATTTTGTTTGTATCTTTAAATCTGTCAGAAGGACACGAATGAAATTGTGGAGATACCCGATTGTATACTTCATTATAAAGTTATTTGTAAACAGATAAGAATCTACTTATCTTTGGGTAAGAAGATCTCTTATAAGAATAAACAAGACATGGGAGAATTAGGACGGATTTGACGTCTCCGGACGGTCGGTGGGTGTCCATGTTAGAATTGACAGGGAGTAATGTTAGTGTTTAATGAATGAGAAGTCACAGGGGACAAGCCCGCGATGAACGACCTCAGGTCGAGGTCGTCTGTTTTTGATGTAGGTCGTCTGTTACTACATCAGGGTATGATACTCAGTCTCCGATTTAGTAGTAGTGGCTGTAGTAGGTAGAGAAGTCCAACTTAGGGACCGACGACCTCGACCTGAGACCGTTAACTCACGTCACACTCTTCCCCTACTGTCTCCTACTCTACCAACTTACCGTAGTGGTTCAGTTACCTGTGCTCAAAATCGTTCGAAGACCTCACCCAATGCCTGTCCTTTCGGACCGTACGACGTCAGGTACCCCAACGTCTCAACCTGTGCTGACTCACTGACTTGACTCGACTGTGGTGAGTATATATATCGAGTATTTCCTCTTTTCGTAGATTTTTTCTTTCGTCCAGTCAGAACTCTATTTACGACTTAAGCTTCTGATGTGTACATAAATATTTGGGATGTCTTCTAATCGTAAGGGAGGTGGTCACCAACCATCGAAACTTTTCCTCGTCTCTTTTGTGTACTAAACTTATGTTGTTATACGTACTATCCTATATCATCTACACACTGTGGACCCAAAAATATCGATACCTTCTGTTTTTTTAGTAGAGTGTCACCTTTGATCGTTACAAGATTATTACGGAAGATCTACGATCCTAAAATATATGTTCTAGATTGAGTGTGTAGTTTCGTTGTTACCATGTAATTCTTTGTTTTCAAGTCTTTTCAATTAATTCAAAGGACCAGATCCAATTATTTGTCATCTATACCTTATTAAAGTTTTTAGATCTTGAGTTTTTTTGGGTTAAAAACATAACTTTTTTTACGGACGGTGTCACCCTTATTTTTTTGAATCTGGGGCTATACCTTTACATCTTAGTAAATTTTTCTCTTTCTTAGTCTTCTTTTCGAATTATAATGTCCTACTACTGTTCAAGAATCGTAGAAACACCCACACTCAATGATATCGTTTGTAAAACAACGAGGAACCTCGACTTCTTCATTTCTTAAACTTCATTCTCGAATTGTATCTCTATTATTTTAAAAGAACCCTTTCTTTGTAATATTTGATCCAAGACCTAGGTAGTTAATTACTACTTATCGGTTCTTCTGTTATTTACTATTACGATTTTCGTCTTCGTGCAAATTACACTCCACCGTACTTCGAGTTTCTTACTAAAACATCTTGTACAGATTTCGTTATTTATCAACGGACCATTTACGTCAAAAACCGACCTTTCTTCTATATTACCGGAGTACGACGTGTAATACACCACCTCACACCACCTCAACAATCAAAGACTCTTCATCTACACCACCTAAATTTTTTCGAAGTAAAGGACCGTTAGTACGTGGACTTCACTTTGGAGTCAGGGACTCGTTGTTTACCACCCGAGTACACAGAATTACGTACGATAAAAATAAGACAATCTTTTGTCCTATTTCAGATACTTTTCAAGAGGTATTTTCTAGATTCGACATCATATAGATCCTACAGTTAATATCGGTACTTTCAACCAATATTTGTTCCTGTCTCTGTCTGTGACGACCTTAGTTTAAACTACCTTTTCACTATCCTTTATGAAAGAAAGGTTTTAATGGGTCAACTATCGAGTAATTTTACACGTAAAATTAAATAACAGAGTATGAAAAATTTTTTAAGGAGAAATCGAACTACTTCTTAAGGTAACTTATCTACGTATTACACCGTAGTTTTAAATAATAAACGTTTATAAATAGAAATTAGTTAGTGTCTCATAAAGATTTTGACGAGACCTTGGACTGTTCGTACTTCACCTATCTTGACAACCTTGTCGGACCCGTATTGCTTCTGACACGTATTTCACCTTAAAAACTATTGACTTTATTTTAGTCGTATGACTTTTTCTAGTTCGTACTGGGATAGATAATTTTCGTTATAAACATTGTTATGAAATCTTTGAGAATGTAACCCTAAATCTCCCTCGTAGACTTTTACATTATAATAACTCGTATTTTCTGTTTTATACTATTGTTTTAATAGATATCTAATTTCCATTTATTAAACCATTCAAAGTGAAAGATCCAAAAGTAAAAGTTCTAAAAAGTGATCGATTTTTGCCTTCAGTACACAATCTTTTAGAATGACGTATATTTTTATCTAAATATCGAAAGGGGGTATTTTGTGTAAAATTTTAGGGTTCCACCTCACTAATCTCTCTCGAAGAGTGACCTAACGACATTTAACAGTGTGGACAAATGACAAATGTTTCCTAATCCTGTACGTCTGAAGTTGTCTTAAGTTCTTGAGTAATTTTTTTTTCTTTTTTTTTTTTTGAACGTGACATGGTCGTCGTTAATGAATTATCTTCTTTTCGTAGTCTGTAAATGTCCGTCAGTAGTTAACTAAAAAATTATATTTAAATAAATAAAATTAACCTCCAATAAAATGTTATAAAATAACCAAAACGTATATAGTTGTAATTAGGTGGTGTCCGTAAAAATAGTCAATTTAACTGTTTAGTCTTCACCTTTTAAATAGTGTTAATGTATCTGTCACAATAACGTTACATATAATGTAGACTGTGATTACTATCGGTTAAGCCATAAGATGTTTCCCTCCATCACCATGTAAGTTATAATGTTACGATTGTTATCGATGATATACAAAAAAAAAAAATAAAAAAGTGAAATCTTCATTTGTCAGTACACACTTTATTTGTGTAAAACTCAGTTTCTATTCGTTTATAAATATAATAGATACACCGACAAAAATCGTTTTCGTGTGGAAAATAAAAATTCTTTACTACAATAAAGAAAGTTATAAGGAAAACCCCAGGATTATTTTGTACATCTCTTTTGACATAAGGAAAGGAAAGATATATACCGTCGTTTTCACATGTTATGAGTTAATATTGGACAGTGAGGTCAAACTTTTATTTCCAACGAAGTATGGATAGAAGTTCATGTAGACAGACTTCCTTTAGTATGATGAAACCTTAAAGAAATTCTAATTTTTGTTGGTAGACAGAAAGTGAAAGATCTAATACTTCGTAAATAAGTTATAGAAGATAAACGATATTCTACCCGGATATTATACGGATCTAGTACCCGACGTGACTATTCTTTCTTATAGTTATTTAGTCATCTTCCTCATTTCCTTCATTAAATAAAGCTCTATTCCCCCTTTTTCCTTCTAGAGTAAGATTTTTTTTTTTTAACTCATCGTCGTCTCTTAACACATACACATACTAAAGAAGTGTTACATTGGTGATCTCGATAATCTAATTTCGAAAACTCAACCATATCTCTCTATAATTTTTATACAAATATTTTTTTTACAAATATTTTGTAAAAGGTTATAAAGAGATATGGTTGAGTTTTCGAGATTAGATTATCGAGATCACCAATGTAACACTTCTTTAGTATGTGTATGTGTTAAGAGACGACGATGAGTTAAAAAAAAGAAAAAAAATCTTACTCGAGAAGGAAAAAAGGGGAATAAAGAGGTATTTATAAAGGAAATGAGGAAGATGACTAAATAACTAAAAGAAAGAACAGTCACGTCGGGTACTAGATCAGCACCGAGTCTCCAATTTCGTAGACGGACGTTACGCCCTCTGGACCCAAGCTAGGGACCCAACCCTTTTAAGGGGACCTCTTCCTTTACCGTTGGGTGATGTCACAAGAACGGACCTCTTAGGGTACCTGTCTCCTCGGACCACCCGATGTCAGGTGCCCCAGTGTTTCTCAGCCTGTACTGACTCACTGAAGTGGAAACTCAACCGTGTCTCTTTATAACTTTGTATTCAAATATTTTGATCCATCTTCTGTTAACATATTTATGAGTTTACGATCCCCTTTTTAGTCTGACCCGAATTGATGCAATCATTTTATCTTTTTTCTTTTTTTTTTTTTGAAACTTATTTCTTAACGATACGGCTTGTTATCGGTTTGATTGTTGTCGATTTTAATTAACTGACAAATAATTCTCAGATGTTAAAATGATTCATCAATTGTACCTGAAGAACTACAGAGTCTACCATTTCTTAGACGGACGTTACGTCCTCTAGATCCTAAATAAATAAATAAATAAATAAATAAAAAATGGACCCCGTCCTTTTAGAGGACCTCTTTCCTTACCGATAAGAGAAGTCATAAGGAGGGACCTCTTAAGTTACCTGTCTCCTTAAACCGTCCGACGTCAGGTACCCCAGGGTTTCTCAGACTGTACTGACTCACTGATTGTTGTTGTTTTATCGTACCTGATAAAGTAAATTAACTTCTATTTGGGGGATCTACTCACAACTATTAATAGTTTACAAGGTCTAGTTGTTAATTTTAAACTTCTCGAATTTATTATAGAATTTTCAGTTTCTCCGTCCTTCAACATCTGTACCAGAACCTTGTTTCCCACGAATTCAGATTACCGATACGAGATAATTGGTGTGGATCCGACACAAAGCCTCTTCCCTTACCATTGAGTGAGGTCACAAGAACGGACCTCTTAGGGTCACTGTCCCCTCGGACCACCCGACGACCGATACCCCAGCGTATCTCAACCTGTGCTGACTTCACTGAATCGTCGTCGTCGTCGTCCTCCTCCGACGTAAAGACTAGAGTAAGTAATATGTGTCGTTCGTCCTTTGACACGATTTAACAGAAGTAAAACATCTACTTCATTGGTTTCTAATCTATCGATTTTAAACATTAAGTGACAAGATCTTAGATTACTAGTTATAATGTATACAAAGTTCAGGTAAAGAGACTATACATTATAATTATTCTTACTTTAATATCTCAGAAAACTCTTTCTTTTAGTATAAAAAAATTTGTATATATGTACTTTTAGTGTAAAAACCAACATGATTCGTTTTAATAAACCTATCCTGTATTATATAAATAGTATTGAGGAGTTAATATAAAGTGTCACTCAAGTCGAAGAACTGTCACGAGGTAAATGTATTCGACCGAGTAAATATCAACATTTAAAGTAAATCTTTATTGATTTTATTGTATACTTCACCTCACCTAGTGTGACTACTTTTAACTTGACATAAGGATCAATATATTTGCTATAAATTTTACTGTACATACATGGACTTCCGGGAACGAATTCCAGAGACTTTTCAATGGACGAAGTGGTATTTCTCTCTTCTTAAAATCTCTAATTCTTTTGTTTGAATTGTTTTGTTTTCTTTTTGTATTTTTGTTCTCGTATCCTCTTTTTATACCTGTGCACTAACACCATGATGACCCTCTCAAAACAAAATAATAATAATAACCGAGTGTCTTTCGACATTTTGACTTCTTTTTTTTTTTTTTTTGGGACTTCCTTTTACATAAGTTTCTAGAACTTCTCATTTATTTTATTGTCTTAATTTTTCGTTGTCACTCAATTGTATGTTTATATGTATATACACTCACATAAAGACACACGAACAGAGATACGAATCAATCAGTCAGTACAGGTTGAGAAACTTTGGGGTACCTGACATCGTATGATCCAAGGAGACAGGTAACCTGAAAAGTCCGTGTTTATGCCCTTCGTCATCGGTCAGGGAAGAGGTCCCTTAGAAGGGTGGGTCCCTATTTTGGACCCAGAGGCAGTAACGTCCGTCTAAGAAATGGTAGACTCGGTGGTCCCTTGACTGACACCAAGTCTAGTGCTTGAGAAATAACGGTTTAAGTCTGTATTCTACTTCTTTCATCCCTTTAGGTTAACTAGTAAGTCCATACTGGATTTAGTTTAGGGAATACTAATATGTCACCTTCACAGTTTGTCTAAGTTCCCTAATCTAGACTATCTGGTGGACTTCTTGATTCCTGTCTCCAAGTACTGTGACATGTCCTCCGTCACTAGTTCTGGGAGGGGTTCTATTCGTTTACGTTTTCCCGTTTTACCAACGGACTCCTCCGGTATCTCTATCGATTCTTCTCTTCGGTTCCCTTTTCCTCTTTTTCCTTCTATATGGGTAAACTTACGTCTCAAGGTTTCTTATCTTTCCTCTCTATTCTTTCGGAAGAAGTCACTAGTTCCGTTTCTTTATGTCCTTTTGTTATCTTACCCTTTCTAATCTCTAGAGAAATTTTTTAATCTCTATAGTTTACTTTTAAAGTACGTTTTTACTTGTGGTATTTCCTCTCTTTAACGTACCTGGATTTGTTATACGGTCGTTTAAACCTTTTGGGTTGTCACCGGTGTCTTGACCTTTTCCAGCCAAAAACAAGGTTAGGGTTTCTTTCTGTTACGGTTTCTTACGAGTTTGATGACGTGTTAACGTGAGTAGAGTGTGCTATCATTCTCTGTGTACATGGGGTTACAAGTAGCGTCGTGACAAATATTATCGATCCTGTACCTTTGTTGGATCTACAGGTAGTCGTCTACTTACCTATTCTTTCAACACCATGTATATGTGTTACCTCATAATGAGTCGGTATTTTTTCTTAAGTAAACTTAGTCAAGACTACTCTACCTACTTTGACCTCGGCTAATATGTCTCACTTCATTCGGTCTTTCTTTTTGTGGTTATGTCATATGATTGTGTATATATACCTTAAATCCTTCTACCGTTACTGCTGGGACATACGTTCTGTCCTTTTTTCTGTGTCTACACATATTGCCTGAAAACCTGAGTCTCCCTCTCCCTCTCCCACCCTACTAAACCCTCTTACTGTAAGATTGTACATATGATAGTACATTCTTAACTTAGCGGTCAGATACAGACTACGTCCTATGTCGTACGAACCTCGACCACGTACCCCTACTGGGTCTCTCTACAATACCCCTCCCTCCACCCTCCCCCCAAGTACAAACCCTTGCGTACATTCTTAATTTCTAAAATTTTAAATTTTTTATTTATTTTAAAATTTTTTTATTTTATTTTTTATTTTTATTTCATTACGAGTTTTAAGAGGTTCGGTCCGAAGTCGTTATGCACTTGGCACTTGAGGAACTACAAGTTCGACCAAAATCTTTTCCGTCTCTTTGGTCTCTAGTTTAACGGTTGTAGGCGACCTAGTACCTTTTCCGTCTTCTCAAGGTCTTTTTGTTGCTAATGACGAAATAACTGATACGGTTTCGGAAACTGACACACCTAGTGTTAGTTGACACCTTTTAAGACTTTCTCTACCCTTATGGTCTGGTGGACTGGACGGAGAACTCTTTGTAAATACGTCCAGTCCTTCGTTGTCAATCTTGACCTGTACCTTGTTGTCTGACCAAGGTATAGTCTTTTCCTCATGTAGTTCCGACATATAACAGTGGGACGAATAAATTGAATATACGTCTCATGTAGTACTCTTTACGACCTGACCTTCTTTGTGTTCGACCTTAGTTCTAAAGCCCCTCTTTATAGATATTGCAGTCTATACGTCTACTGTGGTAGGAACACCGTCTTTCACTTGTCCTTGATTTTTCGGAGAACTACTCTCACTTTCTCCTTTCAGTTTTTCAACAGAATTTCTAGTTGTAAGTCTTTTCGTTCTAGTACCTTAGACCAGGGTAGTGAAGTACCCTTTACCTACCCCTTTGTCACCTTTGTCACAGGCTGAAGTAAAAAAACCTGAGGTTTTAGTGACGTCTACCACTGACGTCGGTACTTTAATTTCTGCGAATGAGGAACCTTCTTTTCAATACTGGTTGGATCTATCGTATAACTTTTCGTTTCTGTAATGAAACGGTTGTTTTCAGGTGGATCAGTTCCAACACCAAAAGGTCACCAGTACATACCTACGTTCTCAACCTGAGACTTTTTTCGACTCGCGGTTTCTTAACTACGAAAACTTGACGTCACAACCTCTCCTGAAAACTCTCAAGGAACCTGACGTTCCTCTAGGTTGGTCAGGTAAGATTTCCTCTAGTCAGGACCCACAAGAAACCTTCCTTACTACGATTTCGATTTTGAAGTCATGAAACCGGTGGAGTGCACTTCTCAACTGAGTAACCCTTTCTGAGACTACGACCCTCCCTAACCCCCGTCCTCCTCTTCCCCTTCTGTCTCCTACTCTACCGACCTACCGTAGTGACTGAGCTTCCTGCACTCAAACACACTTTAGGCCCTCAACCACTACCTGTCCTTCCGGACCGCACAACGCTGAGTACCCCAGCGTTTCTCAACCCTGTGTTGACTCGCTGACTTAACTTGACTTGACTTGACTTATCTTCGTATTCTATAATTCTTCTCCACCGTTTTTATGTGTTTTCTTGACATGTTTTTATAAAAGTACTAGGTCTATTGATACTGCCACGTTAGATGGTGGATTTTGATCTGTAGGACCTTACACTTTGTTTAAACAGGAATCTTTTGTAGTAATACTTGTTTTGGTTACCTACACTACCTCAAGGTCAAATTGATAAAGTTTAGGATTGTCTAAAACGACACTTTACGATGTGAGGTATACGGTCTTTTGAACCTTTTGAGGCGTGAACGGTGTCCTGACCTTTTCCAGTTGAAAGAAAGATTAGAGTTTCTTTCCGTCACGGTTTCTTACAAGTTTAATGACTTGTAAATGTGAGTGAAGTTTACGATCGTTTTACGACGAGTTTTAAGAAGTTCGGTCCGAAGTTGTCATGTACATGTTTCCTGAAGGTCTACAAGTTCGACCTAAATCCTTTTCGTCTCCTTGGTCTCTAGTTTAACGGTTGTGGACGACCTAGTAGTTTTTTTGTTCACAAGGTCTTTTTGTAGATCAATAATTGATGTGGTTTCGGAAACTGACATCTAGTGCTGTTTGACACCTTTTAAGAAGTTCTCTACTCTTATGGTCTGGTGGTATGGACGGAGGACTCTTTGGACATACGTCCAGTTCTTCGTTGTCAATCTTGGTTTATACCTCGTTGTCTGACCAAGGTTTAACCCTTTCCTCATACGGTTCCGACATATAACAGTGGACCGAATAAATTGAATATACATCTCATGTGGTACACTTTACGACCCGACCTACTTCGTATTCGTCCAAATTTCTAACGGTCCCCTTTGTGGTTATTGGAGTCTATTCGTCTACTGTCTTTCGTTTCTTGATTTCTGGAAGTACTACTTTCACTTTCTTCTCTCACTTTGTCAACCGAATTTCAATTATGAGTCTTGTGATTCTAGTACCGTAGACCAGGACAGTGAAGTACCGTTTATCTACCTATTTGTCACTTTTGTTACTTTTACTTTCACTTTCACTTCAAAGAACCAACACAGACTGAGAAACGCTGGGATCACCTTTGTCATTGTATGAAATAAAACCCCCAAGGTTTTAGTAACGTCTACCACTGACGTCGGTACTTTAATTTTCTACGAATGAGGAACCTTCTTTTCGATACTGGTTGAATCTGTCGTATAATTTTTCCTCTGTGTACGAAACGACTGTTTCAAGAGAGAACAGTTTCAATACCAAAAAGGTCACCAGTACATGTCTTCACTCTCATCCTGATATTTCTTTCGACCCACAGTTTCTTAACTAATAAAACTTGCCACCACAACCTTTTCTGAGAACTCTTAGGGAACCTGACGTTCCTCTAATTTAGTCAGTTAGGAGTTCCTTTAATCAGAACTGATAAGTAACCTTCCTGGGTATGACTTCCACTTTGAGGTTATGAAACCGGTGGATTACACTTCTTGACTGAGTAACCTTTTCTGGGACTACGGCCTTTTCTAACTTCAGTTTACCTCTTCCCCTACTGTCTCCTATTCTACCAACTTACTGTAGTGACTCAGCTACCTGTACCTAAACTCGTTCGAGGAGCTAAATCACTTCCTGTCCTTCGGTTCCACGACATTGGGTCCCCTACCATTTTAGTCTGTGTTGATTCGCTGACTTGACTTGACTCAGTAGTTCTTCGTATTACTTATGTATGTACATATAGAGTTGTTCTTAATTAGACTTCTCGTCTCTTTTCTTACTGACTTGACTTTGCTTTTGTTAGTCTTACTTTTCATCCTATTATGTCACAGACAGTATACACGTTAGTATCTTCCTTTCCTCTAAAACCGTCATTTGTATTAAACTTTATTACCGAATCGTGAAATGTTTGTACTAGTTTAGTAATTGAATGTTTTTCGAACCGTTAGAGTTCCATCTTGTTTATCTTAGTGACATTCGTCTCATGTGAGTTATAAGTTTTATAATATCATAATTTAGTAGTTCTACCATTTTTTCCCTATATATTTTCTTTTATTTATCACGTTTACTATTGACTGTTAAAACTCTTTGTGACTTACGGTCACATGTCCTAATTGTTCAGTTACTTTTGTACTCATGTAATTTAGGTTTTATTCATCTTATTCTTCTTTACTCGTTTTATCTTTTACTATCGTATTTAATTACTTCGGTTACAAACCATGTAACTTTTCTAGTTGTCATAAGTTTTTATATACTTAAACTATTTTCTTTTTTATGTTTAATAGTAATACTTACTTTATTATCCATAATGAAGACTAAGGTGTTTATAATTTTCTCGTTATTATATTATAATACTTGTGATACTAGGTTTAGGTTGTTCATTATACCTTTTGAAGTAACTTATCGTGTTGGTTGTTCCTGACCTTTTATAATTATACCGACGTAGACAATTTTTATTAAATTAAAATGTTTTTGAAAAGATTATGTATACGATACACAACACTAAAATATATACTCACTATAATGTGTAAATCCATCCGTAAAGTTTGACGTCTCAGGTTGAATTGATAATATAAAGTTTCAATTCCCTATGATCTTTTAATACGTCTAGTTATTGGGTGTACCTATATTGTCTTTATCTTTTTTTGTGTCGACTAATTTTACATAATGGTTGGTTTACAACTATACCACGTGACTCTGCTGGGTTTCCCTACCATACCCCTCCCTCCTCCCTCCCCCAAGTCCTACCCCTTGTGCACATATAGACACCACCTAAGTACAACGACATACCATGCTTGTTTCGATCACCTCTACTACCTTAAGGTCAACCCGACAAAGTTTAGGACTTTCTACTACGACACTTTCACGACGTGAGTTATACGGTCGTTTAAACCTTTTGAGTCACCACTGGTGTCCTGACCTTTTCCAGGCAAAAGTAAGGTTAAGGTTTCTTTCCGTTACTGTTTCTTACGAGTTTGATGGCGTGTTAACGTGAGTAGAGTGTACGATCATTTCATTACCAGTTTTAAGAGGTTCGGTCCGAAGTCGTTATGTACTTTGCACTTGAGGGACTACAAGTTAGACCAAAATCTTTTCCGTCTCCTTGCTCTCTAGTTTAACGGTTGTAGGTGACCTAGTACCTTTTTCGTTCTCTCAAGGTCTTTTTGTAACTAAATACGAAATAACTGATACGGTTTCGGAAACTGACACACCTAGTGTTATTTGACACCTTTTAATAAGTTCTCTACCCTTATGGTCTGGTGGATTGGACAGAGAACTCTTTAGACATGCGCCCAGTTCTTCGTTGTCAATCTAGACCTGTACCTTGTTGTCTGACCAAGGTTTATCCTTTTCCTCATACAGTTCCGACATATAACAGTGGGACGAATAAATTGAATATACGTCTCATGTAGTCCTCTTTGCGACCTGACCTTCTTTGTGTTCGACTTAAGTTCCGACGGTCCNCTGTTTCTTACGAGTTTGATGGCGTGTTAACGTGAGTAGAGTGTACGATCATTTCATTACCAGTTTTAAGAGGTTCGGTCCGAAGTCGTTATGTACTTTGCACTTGAGGGACTACAAGTTAGACCAAAATCTTTTCCGTCTCCTTGCTCTCTAGTTTAACGGTTGTAGGTGACCTAGTACCTTTTTCGTTCTCTCAAGGTCCTTTTGTAACTAAATACGAAATAACTGATACGGTTTCGGAAACTGACACACCTAGTGTTATTTGACACCTTTTAATAAGTTCTCTACCCTTATGGTCTGGTGGATTGGACAGAGAACTCTTTAGACATGCGCCCAGTTCTTCGTTGTCAATCTAGACTTGTACCTTGTTGTCTGACCAAGGTTTATCCTTTTCCTCATACAGTTCCGACATATAACAGTGGGACGAATAAATTGAATATACGTCTCATGTAGTACTCTTTGCGACCTGACCTTCTTTGTGTTCGACTTAAGTTCTGACGGTCCTCTTTATAGTTATTGCAGTCTATACGTATACTGTGATGGAAGTACCGTCTTTCACTTCTCCTCGATTTTTCGGAGAACTACTTTCACTTTCCCCTCTCACTTTTTCAACCGAATTTCGAGTTGTAAGTATTTTGCTTCTAGTACCGTAGACCAGGGTAGTGAAGTACCCTTTATCTACCCCTTTGTCATCTTTGTCACAGTCTGAATTAAAAAAAAAACCTGACCTCCTTTGTGTTCGACCTAAGTTCTGACGGCCCTCTTTGTAGTTGTTGGAGTCTATACGTCTACTGTGATGGGAATACCGTCTTTCTCTTCTCCTCGATTTTTCGGAGAACTACTTTCACTTTCTCCTCTCGTTTTTTCAACCGGATTTCGAGTTGTAAGTCTTTTGCTTCCAGTACCGTAAAACAGGGTAGTGAAGTACCCTTTATCTACCCCTTTGTCATCTTTGTCACAGTCTGAAATATAAAACCCCGAGGTTTTAGTGACGTTTACCACTGACGTCGGTACGTTAATTTTTTGCGAATGAGGAACCTTCTTTTCAATACTGGTTGGATCTACCGTATAAGTTTTCGTCTCTGTAATGAAACGGCTGATTGCAGGCAGATAAGTTCCGATACCAAAAGGTCACCAGTACATACCTACACTCTCAACCTGACACTTCTTCCGAATCGTGGCTTCTTAACTACGAAAACTTGACACCACAACCTCTTCTGAGAACTCTCAGGGAACCTGACGTTCCTGTAGGTTGGTCAGGAAAGACTTCCTCTAGTTGGGACCCTAAAGAAACCTTCCTTACTACGATTTCGACTTTGAGGTTATAAAACCAGTGGAGTACACTTCTTGACTGAGTGACCTTTTCTGAGACTACGACACTCCCAAACCCCCGTCCTCCTCTTCCCTTGTTGGCTCCTACTCTACCGACATACCGTAGTGCCTGAGCTACCTGCACTCAGACTGACTTGAGACCCTCTACCACTACCTGTCCCTCTGGACCGCACGACGTTAAATACCCCAGCGTCACTCAGCCTGTGCTGACTCACAGACTTGACTTGACTTGACTTTTGATTATGTTATAACATTTCAACGGTCCCGGGTCGGGGACGTCCTAGGTCCCCTGGGACTCCCTTTTTGCCACAACCGTCTACTAAATCTCTCTATTCCTTTATTATGACATCTATTCTTTTATCTCCTCTCTTTCTCCGACTATAAAGGATGAAATGTGTCTTTCGATTATTTCAGAATCTTGGAGTCCATCCTTTCACTTGTGTCCGTCGGAGATACAAAGTTCCCTAGTCGGACTTTTTCTTTCATTCTCTCTCTTACTTTTTTTCTTTTTCTTTTTGTTCCCCACTGGTTCGCAGAAGTTTGTTCCGGGTTATCGAAATAAAATTTTCCATGAAAATATGGAACAGAATACGTATCTCCCTTTACTTTCCACCTTTCAGTATGTCTCAGTCGGGTTTGTGATGTAGACAAAACAGAAATAGCTTTGGTCCTAAAAAAGAAGTTTGTAAAGGGTATTTGTTATAACACATGTAATAGAAGACCCGAACCTCCAGACACTTGTAAAATACTGGGTAAAAACTATTTCCGACGAGTTGGTCTTTTGAATAAAAGGGAGTTTCATAAGAAAGAAATATAAAGATTAGACACAGTCGGAGTCTTTAATAATTTGTTCAACGTAAAGAGTACCTCGTTTCCACGTCACTCAATGTTCTTTCTTGGTTAATCGAGTTTTCAGACTACACCAATTAAAGTTCCGATGTAAACAAAAAGAATGAAAGGTTGATACAATTGATTACGTGAGGGTCCACGTGTCACCTATTCTATATACCCTTGAATCGTTGTTCGTAACCGGGTTATTACTTTAGGATGTGGTCGTGATGAGATTTTTGAAAATCCGAAGGGTACGGAGAGTGTCAACCCTCCGACATTTATTAGTATACACATCGAAGTTCTCAGACCTATCTGGACGGTTCGTTCGATCGTACGATTATCTCCCCAAAACTAACCTTTATAAGGAGAGTACAGGTCCTCTGAATAATAGATATCGGGATTCAATTAAAAAAGGTCTATTTCCACCAGTCCTTATTGGGGGACAATTACAGTCTCCTCAACCACTTTCAGTACTTTATCATTTTGTCTGTCTAAGACCAAAACCCCATCTACGAACTCTTTCGGATCCCTCGGGCAACTCAGGACTTCGGAACGAATTGTCAAGAGAAGGTGTACCGGAACAGTACCCACCCTAAAGGGCACCACGAGGGCCGTATTTCATTAATTGGAGGTTAATTTTATTTATTTAAATACATATATAAAATTTTTCATAATGGTTGGTTTACATCTGACATACATACACATATATATATATATATTTTAAGTACAGGTTAACTCTATTATCAGTACCTGACGTTGCAACCAACGTATACTTTTAGACATTAAGTATTTAATTGAGGTCAACAATGTTTTAGTACATTGGTTAACTCTGTAGTATTTTAGTAGAGTCATACACGTTCTTTTTGTAAACTTTTTCACATAATAGGTTAGGAATATTTTTAATAGTTGTCAGATATCTCACTCTAAGAAATAAACTGTTTCTATAGATGCATTTTATATGTCAATTGTAATCTGTTACTAATTTATCACTTATAAAAATTGTCGTTGTTTTCTCCTATGGAGGAAACAATAATTTGTGATATAGTCTCGTAGATCGATTCCGTTACTTTACTTTAGTTTCCCATATTATAATCTTTCCCTATATTTCTATTGCAATAAACGTCTATTATCTTAATGAATCTTCTTTTAGGATTCCTTAAAACTCCTTATGGACCTCTATTATTTACGTACTTCGTGTTCGACTTTTTTTCTAACGGTCCTATTTACCATCATTTAAGTCTATACGTCTACTGTAGTTGGAATTCCGTCTTTCACTTTTCCTTGATTTCTCGGAGAACTACTTCCATTTTCTCCTCTATTTTTTCGACCGAATTTTGATTTGTAAGTTTTTGTCTTCTTGATATGTTTTCTCCAGAATTACTTGATCTATTGTACCTACCACACTACTGAGTAGATCCGGGTCTGTAGAACTCACACTTCTGTTCACCTAGAATCCTTCTTAATCATCTTCACTACCTTAAGGTCGTCTCGATATAATTTAGGATTTTATACTACGACAATTTCATGACGTGAGTTATACGGTCATTTAAACCTTTTGAGTCGTCACCGGTCTCTTGACCTTTTCCAGTCAAAGGTAAGGTTAGGGTTTCTTTCCTTTGTAGTTTCTTACAAATTTCTTGGTGTTTTAAAGTAAGTAAAGTGTGTGATCGTTTAATTATGAGTGATAAAAGGTTCAAACCGATGTTATCATGTACTTGGTTCTTGAAGGTCTACAAGTTAGACCTAAATCTTTTCCGTCTCCTTAGTCTCCAGTTTAGCGGTTATAGGTAACCTAGTGTCCTTTTCGTCCTCTCAAGGTCTTTTACGTAGGTGACGAAGTGACTATTACGATTTCGAAAACTCAAACACCTAGTGTTGTTTGACACCCTTTAGGAATTTCACCAACCTTATTGTCTAGAATGGACTGAGGACTCTTTCGACATACGTCCAGTTCTTCGTTGTTAATCTTGACCTGTACCTTGTTGCTTAATCAAGTTTTAACCCTTTCCTCATACAGTTCCGACATATAACAGTGGGACGAATAAATTGAATATACGTCTCATGTAGTACACTTTACGGTCCGGTCTACTTCGTGTTCGACCTTAGTTCTAACGGTCCTCTTTATAGTTATTGGAGTCTATTTGTCTACTGTGGTAGGAACGTCTTCTTTCGTTTCTCATTGACTCCTCGAAGAACTACTTTCACTTTCTCCTCTCACTTTTTCGACCGAATTTTGAGTCGTAATTTTTTTTCTGATTCTAGTACCGTAGACTAGGGTAGTGAAGTACCTTTTATCTACCCCCTTGTTACCTTTCTCACTGTCTCACAACCTGAGGTTTTAGTGAGGTATACCACTGACGTCGGTACTTTGGATTTCTCCAAACGAGGAACCTTCTTTTCGAGACTGGTTGGATCTCGTATAATTTTTAGTCTCTGTAATGAAACGGATGTCTCCAGGTAGATTAGTTTCGATACACAAAAGGTCATCAGTAAATACCTACACTCTCAATCTAATATTTCTTTCGACTCGTGGTTTACTGACGACAAAAACTTGACGGCATAACCTCTTATGAGATTTCTCAGGGAACCTTACGTTCCTCTAGTTTGGTCAATTAGGATTTCCTTTAGTCAGAACTTATATGTAACCTTCCTGACTACGACTTAAACTTCAAGGTCATAAAACCGGTGAACTAACCTTCTCTACTGAGTGATCTTTTCAGGGACTACGACCTTTCTAATTTCCGTCCCGTCTTCCCCTGATGTCTCCTTCTCTACCAATCTACCGTAGTGACTGAGTTACCTGTACTCAAACTCGTAGAGACCCTCTACAACTTCCTGTCTCTTCGGACTGAACGACGTCAGGTATCCCAACGTTTATCGGTCTATCTAGACTCGTTGACTTGTTGTTGTTGTACAAAGTCTTCAAATTGATTTAAATACGAATAACTCTTAAGTTGGGGAAAATAAACATTAGTCAAATATGAACGTAAGGAATTGTGTTTTTTATTTTTTTTTCTTCAGTACTAGTAGGACTATAAAGTATTATAATTATTAATTGTAAGTAATTTAATTATTATATATGGTGTATGAATCAGTTGTGTATTTAATAGGACTCTGTTAAAAGTGACCTTACTCCTCGAGGATATACGTAACAAACCGATTAGTCAGTTTTCCCTTAAATAGAGTTTCCTTCCTGTGGTTTTTGTGGTCATCCTGTTTCTTCGAAGTCCAGGGAGTAGTCCGACCTAACCCCATCGTTTCCTTTAAGAAACCCAATTGTTAACCTATGTCTTGGAAATCAATAAAATCAGTATAATAACACCTAATACGACACGAATCTTCTTGTATAGTAGTAATTACGGTTATTACTAATGTCACTGATCTCTTAAAAAAAAATTTTTTCTATGATGTGTCATTCCAAAATACTACATTTATCGTTAGGTATAATGTATTTTCGGAAAGATCGGTTGTTGATTCTTTTATTATTCGTAGTAATTCTCACATTGAACAGGTTGAGAAACGGTGTTAAAATGGAGAGTCAACATACTTATGATTCGGTATCTCAACTAACATGGACATTACACGGATAACCCAGGTTCATTGTTCTTATAAATAGACGATATGAATTGTTTAATATGAACGTTCTCATCCCGATCAAGTTAAGAGAGGAACCGTCCCCCAATCTCTGTACCACCTTACCTGACTTTAATCAAAAGGTCGGAAATAGTCTTAACTCATCGTTTCATTCTAATTTTAAGTTAAAATTTTTTATATATATAGACTGAATGGAGGACGATTGAAAGGAAATTTACCTGTTTTATAATAAGAGTAAGATGGGTGACCATCTCTAAAACTTTTACTCCATTAAAAGAAATGGAACCTTTTACAAGACGGAGGGAGACGAAATTTGAAGATTACTTTACAAGAATCATTAGAAGTGATTAGTCTAACCAATAGAGAATCTTACTATGGACACCAATAGTACAGGACTTTTTATTAATAAAAAGGTCACGTTACTGTACCGAAGGTTTTTAATAATTAGAGCCGATATTTCTAGTGTCGTGCCGAAGGTTTGTTTGGAACTTAGGGCTTAGATTTTGATAATAAACGTCGACATTGAATTAGGATTTGATTCTGACTCTCGAATAAAAGACTGTTAGTGAACCAGGCTATAGTTTGCTAAAAACTTCTCAAGACTTTTAGACCTTGACTGGTTTTCTTAAAATTATGAAGATGATAAATTATTATTATGAATAATCAAAAAACTCTATTTGTAATACTTCAATATTTTAGTCTCTTTTATTAAAATATTATCTATTTACATTTGGAACATATTGTAAAAGTTTGACTCTTTTTGTCTTAATGTCACTTCTTATGTAAAGTAAATTAAGGTCTAACTTGAAAGTGAAGAATTAAGGTAAAAATATTACAAACTTTAATATATCAAAATGGAGTACCGATTAATAATAAAAGTATGAGAAAGTGCTATAACTCCACAGAATTTTAAGTCCTAAAAAAAAAGTTTCCAGAGTAATCAAAATTTTATCTTAACATGAATAAAGAAACGGTAGAACTACATTTTAACGTAATCTATATCTACTAATATGACTAGGGGAGTAGTATCGATATTATAAGATTTTATATAATTGAGGTTTTAAAAGTCAGAAGTCACTTTGAATTCTCGTTACTTTAAAACTGTGTTTCCTATTAAAGACATTAACACGTAAGTACGATTCAACGAAGTCAAATCAAGTCAAGTCAAGTCACCGAGTCAGCACAGGCTGAGACGTTGGGGTACTTAACGTGGTGTGGTCAGGAGGGACAGGTAGTGGTTGAGGGTCTCAAGTGGGTTTGAGTACACGTAGTTCAGCCACTACTGTAGGTCGGTTGAGTAGGAGACAGCAGGGGAAGAGGAGGACGGGGGTTAGGGAGGGTCGAAGTCCCAGTAAAGGTTACTCACTTGAAAAGCGTACTCCACCGGTTTCATAACCTCAAAGTCGGAGTCGGAGTCAGGAAGGTCACTTGTAGGTCCTGAGGAAATCCTACCTGACCAACCTAGAGGAACGTCAGGTTCCCTGAGAGTTCACAGAAGGGGTTGTAGTGTCAAGTTTTCGTAGTTAAGATACCACGAGTCGAAAGAAGTGTCAGGTTGAGAGTGTAGGTATGTACTGGTGACCTCTTTGGTATCGAAACTGATCTGCCTGGAAACAACTGTTTCATTATTGAGACGAAAAATTATACGATAGATCCAACCAGTATTGAACAGAAGGTTCCTCATCCGTAGAAAATTAAAGTCAGTACAGTTTAAGAAACGTTACGATACCTGACATCGGGTGATCTGAGAAGACAGGTCCCCTAAGAAGTCTGTTCTTATGACGTCACCTAATGGTACGAGAGGACGTCGCTTAGAAGGACTTGATCCCTAATTTGAACTCAGAGAATACAGAGCAGGTAACAGACTGACCAAGAAATGGTAATCGTGGTGGACCTTGTGGTTAAATACATTATTGTTAACTAAGTATTCAATAACCTTTATATCTTAAATATTGAAAATAATATTGAGAAACCTTGTGATATTAGAGTAAAAAAAACATTTAAGACGAAGTGTATAGATTATTGTCTAAAATTATACGTTTTTAGTTTTGCTAATATGTAAATATGTATTTTCTAATATGTTTTAGGGTCGTCTGAAAACTTCTTTAAGTAATCCTTTTGTACATATTGACTTTTATCTCTACCTACCTATGTATCTATGTATACACGTACGTATTGTTTATGTAATATTGATGATTTTCACACTATAAAAGACATGTAAAAACCGATTCTGAAATTAGTGAATTATTATGTTAGGTACTGGGTTTTATAAGGTTTTACAATATAAATGATCTAGAAGATTCTCAGTAGTCTAATAAAACGGGTATCATTGTGTTACGAGTAACTAATAGTAACAGTAACGTGTCATCGAGTCAGTATAGACTGTGAGACGTTGGTCTACTTGACGTCGTACGGTCCGAAGGGACAGGAAGGGGTACTCGAAAGAGTTTGGTTACGGGTGACCCAGTCACTACGGTAGGTTGATAAAGCCCGAGACGGTAGGGGAATATGAGGACAAAAGTTAGCAAAGGTCGTAGTCCCATAAAAGTTTACTCATCCGAAAAGGTTAGTCTACCAGTGCAAACTCGAAGTTGAAGTTGTAGTTAGGAAGGTTACTTGTAAGTCTTAACTAAAAGCAATCTTGACTGACTAAACTAGGGGAACATCAGGTTCCTTGGGAGTTCTCAAAAAAGGTTGAGGTGTCAAGTTTTTGTAGTCAAGAAGCCATGAGGAAGAAGTAATACCTGGTTGAGAGTGTTTGTATATACTTACGACCTTTTGGGTATCGAAACTGATCTATCTGGAAACAACCGTTTCATTACAGAGACTAAACGACAGATCAAAACAGTAAAAGAGGGTTCCTCGTTTACAGAAGATTAAAGTACCGACGTAGTCGTCACTAAAACCTCGGGTTCTTTTAATTCAGGTTGTGAGAAAGGTATCAAAGGGATAGATAAACGATACTTCACTACCCTGGTCTACAATAATAGAATTAAAAAAAACTTACAACTCAAAATTCGATCGAAAAAGTGAGGGGAGAAAGTGGAAGTAGTTCTCCGAGAAATCAACGATATGTCGGAACTGTTTATGGAAAGATTAAACCGTAATCAGACAACAAGGTCCAGACTAAAAAAAAAATTAAATTTAAATAAATAAAATTAACGTCTGATTAGTGAAACGTTATAAAATAACCAAAACGGTAAGTGGTTGTATTTAGGTGGTGCCCAAATGTGTACAAGGGGTAGGACTTGGGGGTAGGGTCCAGACCAAGATTGACAACGAAGAACTGGACGTATGTCTAAAGAGTCCTCTGTCTATTTACTTTCACTTTCAGCTAGTGAGTATAGACTAAAAAACGTTGGGACACCTGATATGTCAGGTACCTTAAGAGGTCCGGTCTTATGACCCCACCCATCGACAAGGGAAGAGGTACCCTAGTAGGGTTGAGTCCCTAATCCGGGTCCAGAGGACTTAACATCTGTCTAAGAATTGGTTGACTCGGTGGTCCCTTCGGGTTCTTATGAGGTACCCTAGAAGGGATGGGTCTTTAGTTTGACCCCAGAGGACGTAACGTCCACCTAACACATGGACGATTTGATGGTCCCTTCGGGAAGAGAAAGGGTGGGTAAATTATTAAAAGGTGTCAAACAACACTAAATGTGTCAGTTTCCGAAAGCACATCAGTTACGTCGTCTTCATCAAAAATAAAAAATAAAAAAAAGGACTTTAGGAGAAGGAAAAAGATACTAGTTTGCCTACAACCGTTAAACTAGAGACCAAGGAGACGGAAAAGATTTAGACGTAACTTGTAGATCTACAAGAGCAAGTGTATGACAACTCCGGATCGAATCTCTTAAAACTCGTAATGAGACGATCGTCCATTCTACTCACGTTAACACTTAATCAAACTAGTTAAAAACTGTATCGGAAAGTAACGTTAACCTTACTTTTGACTGAAAAAGGTCAGGACCTAGGTGACGACTCAAAAGGTTGAAACGACCGTATAACTCACGTTCTGAAAGTGTTGTAGTAGAAAGTCTTGAACTTTATCGAGTTGACCTTAAGGTAGTGGAGATGATCGAAATAAGTATCACTACGAAAGATTCCGGGTGACCAAAAGTGTGAGGTTCTAAAGACCGAGACCAACTCACTAGTGTANATATATATATATATATATATATATATATATAAAGACGTATAAGAACGGTGGAGAAGAATTATAGAAGACGAAGATGATCCAAGTACGGTAAGTAAGGAAAGGAAATAACTCGTGTAGAAACGTACTTTACAAGGGGACCATATAGATTAAAAGAACTGCTCCAGAGATCAAAAAGGGTAAGATGACAAAAGGAGATAAATAAACATAACTAGGGACTCCTTCTGAAAGAATGGAGAGAAACGACAAGAAACCTTGAGACTTAAGTCTACCTTTATAGAAAGGAAAAGAGGAAAAGGAAAATGAAGAGAAGAAAAGAGTCGATAAACATTCCATAAACATTCGATATACATTCGAGAAGTCTGTTGGTAAAACGGAAAAACGTGAAGGAAAATAACCCCTATCAAAACTAGTGTTGGAGGACATGTTACAATGTTTGGAGACAGTTATCAGAAAGTCCGTGAGAAAGACAGTCTAGATTAGGGAACTGGAGAAACAGTAATTGTGACATTTTAGGATTCCCTAAAATAATTATTCAATATAGACTCACCGGATAACCAAAAGGAATGAAAGACATTAAATTCAGACTTAAAACGTTATTCCCAAGTACTAGACTCGGTGTCAGTTGAGGACCAGCACAAAAACGACTGAGACATCTCACAGAGAAAAAACCCCCCACGTTTCTTTTATTGTTTAAACTAAAGCCACATCTGTTAGACCACTACAGGTACACATCTCAGTAAAGAACATAACAACCTTCTTGTTGTGTTTTGATAAAATCGTAAACGGGACGAAGTAAAACATGAGGTTCCGGTTTGAACGAACAATGAGGTCCATAGAGAACTGAAGGATGAAAACGTACGGTCAGGGGATACTACCTTACCTGTAAAAAAAAAAAAAAAAATTACAATCAAGATCTTCCAGAACATCCAGTAGTGTGTTGACAAGTTGATGTTGTAGAAACCGTAATCACCAACCCTGTATCTGCACCTAATGAAACTATAACTTACAACACGGAACCTTTGTCTGTCTCTAGTAAGACAGTAAAATCTCTGACGTTGATTCATGATACAAAGTCTGAGAATACATCCACTACTCCTGACAAGGTAAAGAAAATTCCCTAAGAACGGGTGTCATCATCTATATTACCAGTAGACTCAATTTAAGTGGGTAAGGACAGGTGAAATCAACTGCCTAAGGATTTTAAAACTACAGGTGAGAACGGTAGAGGACGAACTGGTAAAGGTTAAATAGAACGAAGTAACCGGATTGTAAGGTCTAAGGATGCGTTGTAACAAGAAATGTGGTGACCTGAAATGAAAGTGGTGGTCTGTGTAGGAGTTGACATACAACAAAGACGAACAGAGTCGGAGAAGTAAGGGAGACCTCGATAAAGAGTCGAGAAGAGGTCATCAAATAACCCGTGGATAGTTGGTTCCTTCACAGTATAGAAAAACAGAAAAGTATGATAAGAACCCCAAGAGTTCCGTTCTTACGACGTCACCAAACTGTGAGAGAAGTGGTCACGTGGTCCAAAACAGTCTTTACAGGTGGTAGTGTACAGGTACAACCCACCGGGATGTTCGGTACCGAGTATTAAAGTGAATCAATCGGTTCCGACACTCGGTGTAATAAAGACTCTATATTCAAAAGGGTTCAATAGTTTACTGGTAAATAGGATATAAAAAGACTGATTTGTGATAACAAGTGTAAACGTAATACATTTGTTAACACAAAGTAAATAGAGATGAAACATAAAATTTAAGTCAGTACCGGAAAATATCCTATGGATTTATCATAAATTAAACGGTACTCCTCTTTGGACTTGTAATTGATCACTATTGATGTACAGAAATGAGTTATGTTTATTAGACCCAGTCACCTTGGAGTCCTTTAAGACTCAATACACATATACAAAATGCACTTTCTGTTTGACTCCGACTTGTAAGGTCAGTACCTCACACATCTCTCAGATATATAGGAACGATATCTTCTACCATATTTCCCCAACCATTTAATGTTGACATTTGGTTTATACCAGAAGGCGGACAAAAACTTTTATTTTAAAATAACTTTTATTATTTTACTTAAAGAAATGTATGACGAATACCTACTAAAGTGGAACGTTATCGTCTTAACTCAATTACGCTATTATGGTGTACAAAGTCTTACATATTTTATAAATCATAAAATAACTAATGTCTTTTTTTTTTTCAAACGTTAGAGGTCCAGTTTCATATGTTACTAAACAAAAAAAATACCAAAAGACTACAAATAAAGAATAAAATGTCATTTATTAAATTGACGTCATGATATGTAAAAAGTATTTTTCATACGAATTATTTATTTAAACATAATTTTTCATTATTAATTTTTTATAAATAAAGAGAAATTTAAACCATTACTCAAATGATACAGTGAATAACTAAGTAGTGACTCTTATCACTGTAGTGACTGATTTACTTCGGTCCAAACGAGTTCTTGATAGTCGTAAATAAATTTACAATCCCTAATAAAAATTTTAGGGGAATGTGACTACTCAACCGAAGTCTACGTCTTCCATAAGAATATATTTTAAGACACTTCGTACTTAAAAGTAAATCTAGTTTACTGATACGATTTTAATAAAAGGAGTAAAAGATAACGTTCAAACGGTCATGTGTGTTTTTAATTTCATTAATAATATTTACAAAACCGAGTCATTTGTTTTACTTATCCATGTGTCAATTTTCTATTTTCTGTTATGGGAACTTAGTCTCTAAAGTTTTTCTATTAGTCAAGTAAAGTTACTATCAAACTAAAAAAGGAAAGTAAAATAACTCAATTTTATTTCGAAATATTTAAATAAGATAACTTCCGTTCGTTAGGTTGTTACAATTCTTACAAGAACTTTTAAGTAATTTTTATAAGTTTCTTTTGCAATACACACGACACAATGACACGATTTTGATATATAAAAAATTTAAATAGTACTTATATATAATAAACAAGTTCACTCTTTTCCTACTTTTATATACGTCAACCTTAACACTAAGTAAGTATTAAGTATAAAATTTTCGTTTGGTCTACACTACAAGTGTGTTCATCTTATATTAGATATCGATTTTTAAAATGTTTATTAACTTTTGTAAGTGTCTAGTTGACTGTTCAAAAAGAAATTTCGACTGTAACTTTTTTTTTACGAAAGGAAAGACGGTAGACAATCGTTAAACTTAAAATCTTTACATACTTGAACACTTCTTACTGACTTTTATTATGTCATAGAGTCCTTCCAAAACCGTAAAATCACTTCTTAAAACATTCAAAAACAACGTAGAGTAAGTTTTGGTCGATGTTCATGAACTATTATTTTTGTTTGTTATTCCGTGTTCCTATTAAAAGACTTCCGATCAATTAATAAGAATAAAAATTCTGTAATTTTGAACAGGATATGTTATGTTACTTCTGTGAATTGTTCAAGTTTCTGAAGTTTTGACGAGCTCTAATATTTACAATATTAACCCAAAACATTATCGATGTGGACACCCTATGTTGTAAACTTCCTCTTGGATACAAAGTTTCTAATTGAAACACGTCCTATATTACCTTGAGTTTGTGTCGTTGGATTCTAAAAAGTTTGTAGGTTTCCTTAGTATACATCTCTAGTGAATAAAGTAATCTCAAGAGAAACTTTTACAAACGTTTTTATATTGAGACTTTACTTATTTTTATATCGAGGATACCTTTATGAAATAACTACGTAAAATCCGTCTTTTTTTTTACTCTTATGAATTGTGATGGTATAAAAGTAAACTCTAATTGTCCTTGGAGTTGTACACTGAAGGGACCACCGAGTCTGCCATTCGCAGACGGATGTTACACCCTTTGGACCCAAGATTGGGACCCAGTGTTTCTAGGAGACCTCTTCCTTTACCGTTGCGTGAGGTCATGAGAACGGACCTTTTAGGGTACCTACCTTCTCGGACCATCCGATGTCAGGTACCCCAGCGTTTTTCAGCCTGTGCTGACTTGCTGGAGTGAAAGTGGAAGTGTAAGTTGTACACGAGTCACTTTTACAGGAGTTAATTCTGTCGTATCAATAGTCTTCTCGGTTAACTTTCATAATTGTTCAAGTTTAAATAATTAGTATTTACGTTAAAAATTCTCTCATATCCATCTCAAGGTTTTTTAATGTTGACATTTTGGTATAACTTTTTGTATGAGTAAGAAGTCTTTTTTTTTCATGTGTATCGAAGAGAATATAGTAAACATTATAAAGTCTTTTAGCTAAATTTTATACAAAATTTTATAAGAAAACTAAACGTCTCCTTTTTAATATTATAAAAACAACCTTTAATATACTAATTTTTATTTAAAACTTATCTCGTTTGAATATACAGACAAATTTCTTTAGTTAAACGGTCTCTTATTTTTTATAAAGTTTATATATACCTTGAGAAAATCGATGGAGAAGACAGTCTTCCCCCGAAGGGAACACCGATTCGATCATTTCTTAACCGGAACGTCACACCCTCTGGACCCAAACTAGGGACCTAACCCTTCTAGGAGACCTCTTCCCTTTCTTATGGGTGAGGTCTTAAGACCGGACCTTTTATGGGATACTCCAGTGTTTCTCAGTCTGTGTTGACTCACTCAAAGTAAAAGTGAAAGACAGTTTTTTACGGTACAAAACCTTCTATTTAATGTACTAGAAGTATGTAGACGTCCTACACCATTCTATAATTTTTTGTACAAAGTCGAGTATAGGATAGAGTTCTTTTATTTAATGGACTCCCTTTTAGAGACTTTTGTAAAGAAATTCTGTCAAAATGAGTGTCGTATGTATGGAAGAATAATATCCGTTATTACGGGAGAATTATGGGAGAATAATATCCGTTACTGACTATGTGTTCTACCAGTTATGGTTTTAATCTAACTAATAAAAGTCAGTCTCTACCCTTCGAGATATGTCAGTCGTTTTCTATTCTGTTCCTCACCTGACACCAAGTGTAGTACTTGAGGAATAACGGTTTACGTCTTGATTTAACTTCTTTTATCCCTTTTTGGTTATCTAGAGAGTCTATACTGGTTGTAGTTTAGGGTATACTAATATACTAAGTTCCCTAATCTGAACTATCTCACGGACTTCTTGATACCTGACTCCAAGGACTGTAACATGTCCATCGTCACTAGTTCTGGTAGGGTTTTTTTCTTTACGTTTTTCCTTTTTTTTTTTTTTTTTCCNCTTTTTAATATTATAAAAACAACCTTTAATATACTAATTTTTATTTAAAACTTATCTCGATGGAATATACAGACAAATTTCTTTAGTTAAACGGTCTCTTATTTTTTATAAAGTTTATATATACCTTGAGAAAATCGATGGAGAAGACAGTCTTCCCCCGAAGGGAACACCGATTCGATCATTTCTTAACCGGAACGTCACACCCTCTGGACCCAAACTAGGGACCCAACCCTTCTAGGAGACCTCTTCCCTTTCTTATGGGTGAGGTCTTAAGACCGGACCTTTTATGGGATACTCCAGTGTTTCTCAGTCTGTGTTGACTCACTCAAAGTAAAAGTGAAAGACAGTTTTTTACGGTACAAAACCTTCTATTTAATATACTAGAAGTATGTAGACGTCCTACACCATTCTATAATTTTTTGTACAAAGTCGAGTATAGTATAGAGTTCTTTTATTTAATGGACTCCCTTTTAGAGACTTTTGTAAAGAAATTCTGTCAAAATGAGTGTCGTATGTATGGAAGAATAATATCCGTTATTACGGGAGGATAATATCCGTTATTATGGGAGAATTATGGGAGAATAATATCAGTTACTGACTATGTGTTCTACCAGTTATGGTTTTAGTCTAACTAATAAACGTCAGTCTCTACCCTTCGAGATATGTTAGTCGTTTTCTATTCTGTTCCTCACCTGACACCAAGTGTAGTACTTGAGGAATAACGGTTTACGTCTTGATTTAACTTCTTTCATTCCTTTTTGGTTATCTAGTGAGTCTATACTGGTTGTAGTTTAGGGTATACTAATATACTAAGTTCCCTAATCTGAACTATCTCATGGACTTCTTGATACCTGACTCCAAGGACCGTAACATGTCCATCGTCACTAGTTCTGGTAGGGGTTTTTTCTTTACGTTTTTCCTTTTTTTTTTTTTTTTTCCAACAGACTTCTCTGGAATGTTTATTGACTCTTTTCTTCTTTTCACTTTCCGTTTCCTCTTTTCCTTTCTATATAGGCAGACTTACGTCTCAAGGTTTCTTATCGTTCCTCTCTATTCTTTCCGAAGGAGTCGTTAGTTACGTTTATTTATCTTCTTTTGTTATCTTACCTTTTCTGATCTCTAGAGAAGTTCTTTTGATCTATATAGTTCCCTTATAAAGTACATTTTTTACAGTGTTATTTCCTGTCTTTAATATACTTGGATTGTCTTCGTCTTCTATAATTCTTCTCCAAAGTTCTTATGTGTCCTCTTGATATGTTATTATTATTATTATTATTACCGGTTCTATTGGTACTTACACACTAGTGAGTGGATCTCGGTCTGTAGGGCTTTACACTTCAGTACACCCGGAATACTTCGTAGTGATACTTGTTTCGATCACCTCCCCTACATTAAGGTCAACTCGATAAAGTTTAAAAAAAAAAATTAAAAATAAAAATAAAATAAAATGAAATGTTATGACATAACCAAAACGGTATGTAACGTAGAATTTTCTACTACGTTATTTTCACGACGTGATTTATACGGGTGTTTATACTTTTTCTGTCGTCACCTGTCTCATGACCTTTTTCAGCAAAAAGTAAGGTTAGGGTTTCTTTCTATCACGGTTTCTTACCAGTTTGATGGCACGTTAACGTGAGTAGAGTGTACCATCGTTTCATTACGAGTTTTAAGAGGATCGGTCCGAAGTTGTTATACACTTGATACTTAAAGTTCTACAAGTTCCATCTAAATCTTTTCCGTCTGCTTGGTCTCTAGTTTAACGGTTATATGTAACCTAGTAGTTTTTTCGTTTATAGCATATACTTTGCTTAGTGGTCAGGTCTAAACTACGTACTATGACCTACGAACCCCGACCACGTGCCCCTGCTGGGTCTCCCTACTATGACCCTCCCTCCTCCCTCCCCCCAAGTCCTACCCTTATACACATATGGACACCGTCTAAGTACAACTACATACCGTTTTGGTTATGTTATAACATTTCATTAATTGGAGATTAATTTTGTTTATTTAAATATAATTTTTTTTTGAAAAAATTTTTTATTTCTTTTACATTCTTTCAAGGTCTTTTCGTAGATGAAGATGAAATAATTGATACGGTTTCGGAAACTGTCACACCTAGTGTTGTTTGACACTTTTTAATAAGTTTTCTACCCTTATGATCTGGTGGTATGGACGGAAGACTCTCTAGACATACGTCCAGTTCTTCATTATAAATCTTGAACTATACATTGTTACCTTACCTTTCCTCATGTAGTTCCGACATATGACAGTGGGTCGAATAAATTGAATATGCGTCTCACGTAGTACACTTTACGGTCCGACTTACTTCGTGTTCGACCTTATTTCTAACGGTCTTCTTTATAGTGATTCGAGTCTATGTGTCTACTGTGGTAGGAATACCTTCTTTCGTTTCTTATTAATTTCTGAGAGAACTACTTTCACTTTTTTCTATCACTTTTTAAACCGAATTTTAAGTTGTGAGTCTTTTGGTTTTAGTACTGTAGACCAGGGTAGTGAAATACCTTTTATCTACCCCTTTGTTACCTTTGTCACTCTCTGAAGTTAAAACCCCCGAGGTTTTAGTGACTTCTACCACTGATATCGGTACTTTAACTTTCCACGAACGAGTAACCCTCTTTTCGATACTGGTTGTATCTGTCGTATAATTTTTCGTCTCTGTAATGAAACGACTGTTTCAAGGTAGATCAGTTTCGATACCAAAAAGGTCATCAGAACATACCTATACTCTCAACCTGATATTTCTTTCGACTCGTGACTTCTTAACTACGAAAACTCGACACCAAAACCTCTTCTGAGAACTCTTAAGGAACCTGACGTTCCTCTAGGTTGGTCAGTTAGGATTACCTTTAGGCTGGACTTAAAAGTGACCTTCTTGAGTACGACTTCGACTAAAAGTTCTAAAACCGGTAGACTACACTTGACTGAGTAAACTTTTCTGAGATTACGACCCTTACAAACTTCCGACCTCCTCTTCTCCTGTTGTCTACTACTCTACCAACCTACCGTAATGGCTGAACTCCTGTACTCGAACTAATTCGAGGTCCTCAACCACTACCTGTTCCTTCGGACCTCACGACGTCGGGTGACACAAAATTTCTCAACCTGTGTTGACTCGTTGACTTGACTTGACTTGACTATGTGGGATAATTTGAAATTTTAGATAGAGTTGATACCATCCACCTTCATACACATTCTCTTTGTAAACCTCGATAGTGAGAAGTGTCAAACTCTCTGTGTATTGAAAATGAAAATGGTCCTTTCCTAAGAAATCCACAGATGTGTACTGTCCTCTGTGGCAACGGGGTTTATTAAAAATTTATATGACTACCAGTCCATATAAAGGGTCTTATACTTTTGATATCCTCTCTAGTTTTTACTCTATTCTTACCAAATTTGTGTTAAAGTAACAATTTATATATTACTTTTCAATTTTTTTCATGATAACCAAAGTTGTTACTAAGACAAAGTGTAGAAATTTAAGTAAGTTCTTCCTTATTTTTCAAAAATGAGAAATACTTTCCCTTAAACGGTCTTTACTGAACAATATATTCCTCTTTACCATCTATGTAAAAATGTTTATACACGTTTTATATGTGATAAAGATTTAATCGCAAACATGGATTCTTATTTTATATAAAATAGTACTATTATTCTGACAAATTTAACACAGGTCTAAGAGGTATATAATACTTTATACATCGTCTTATTAATTAACAATTAGTTTAAATAGAGTTAAAATAGGGATTTTTCAGACTCATATATCAGTGATTCGAACATAAGTAGTCATTATTAACTTTGTAAAATTCAAATTCGTCTTTATTTACCGTTTTAATTTTGATAAAAACACATACATATATATGTATGTACACATAAAAATGGACTTTTACCAAGGAGTGTAAGTGTTTCCTTCAATGAACGTCATTATAAAGATATCAAGGGTACCTTTGTCTATACAGTAACAGTAACCAGTTAATAAAGACTTGTTCAATACGAATATTTCTATTTTATTTTAGTCACAAAGTTGATCTAATTTTATAAATGTAACATAAGTATCTAACAAAAGTAACCAGTATCTAAAAAGGATTTAAGAAGGTAAAAATTGTAGTATTTTAAAAGTTTTTTACATTAAAATTAAATCTTTATCACGGATTAGTTCTACCTAAATTCACCTTTGTTTTAATTAAAGTCACTTAAATTAGAGTCAAAAAGGTAAGAAAATGGTGTTCTGTCCCGAAGGGTTCACTGTGATCATCATTTTTTGGATGGTTATGTCTTCTGTATTCTCGGAGTCCAAGTTAACGACCCAACCCTTCTAGTGGACCTCCTCCTGTACTGTTAGGTGAGGTCACAGGAACGGACCTCTTAGGGTACCTGTCTCCTCGGATCACCCGATGTCAGGTACCCTAGTGTTTCTAAACCTGTGTTGACTCATATGTGTGTGTGTGGTGTACTGTGATAATTCTTATGAAACTACTAACAACCATAAACTCGAAATCGTTTAAAATACTATTTGACTTACACAATTAAGTCTAATATCATTGTGAAATAGACTTAAATTGTTAAGTCATTGTGAAATAGACTTACACAATTAATACAAAACCCTCATCTATTGATTTACATCCATGGTCAAGAAGTTGTATGGGACCATTGTAACGTCCCCATCATATGTTACACTGAGTAAGTTTACAAACGACACAAAATCGGGATGGTACATCGGTTCCATTACTGAGTTTGATCCTTTTATATTTCCATAATATGGTAAACTTCTTTTTGACCCCGTACTTCAAAGTCAGTTCGTTCTGTTTTATTCGTGATCTTAAGACGAGTTATCGTAACGTGAAGTTTTATAATACAGTTTTTATTATATAAAATATGAATTTTAAAACAAGATTCTCTCACCTTCATTCTGACTAATAAGGTGTCATTTTACTTTAGTTACTTTGTTTCGGATTATATTTTAGGAAACCTTTTTATCTTTTCTGAAGTACCTAAGAGTCTTCGATACGTGTTTAAAAATTTAAAAGTAAAAGATCGACGATATGTCATTAGGTTCAGATTCAGGGTTGGTTATTGCGACTTCTTCGACTTCAACTTTCCAAGATACTTCTAGATGTTCTGGAAAATCTTGATTGTGGGTTTTTTCTACAGGAAAAGTAATATCCCCTGACCTTACGTCTTTATCCTTAAGTTCTTTGTGGACCTCATTGTTCGCTTCAACCAGAACCTTTTACCTTACTTCGTCCTGTTTCCGAGTATCTGAAAACACTTCTCTTGTGTGACCATTATCGTTTGTGGGAGAAGGTTGTTGTGTTCTCTTCTGAGATGTGTACCTGTAGTGGTCTACCAGTTGTGCCTTTAGTCTAACTAATATAAGAAACGTCGGTTTCTACCTCTTCGAGATATGTCAGTCTTCTTTGTTTTGACCCTCGACTGACACCGCGTCTAGTACTTGAGGAATAACGGTTTAAGTCTGAATTTGATTTCTTTCATCCTTTTCAGTGATCTAGTAAGTCCGTATGTTATTTAGTTTAGGGAATACTAATATGTTACCTTCACTCTTTGTCTAAATTGCCTGATCTAGACTATCTATCTCAAGGACTAGTTGATAACTGACTCCAAGTACTGTAACATCTCCTCTGTCCCTAGTTCTAATAGGGGTACCTTTTCTTTACGTTTTCTCGTTTTACCGACAGACCCCTCCGGAATGTTTATCGACACGTTTTGTCTCTGCACTTTTCGTTTCCTCCTTTCCTTTCTATATTCGTAGACTTATGTCTCTAGGTTTCTTACCGTTCCTCTGTATTCTTCCGGAAGAAGTCGCTAGTACGTTTCTTTATCTCCTTTTGTTGTCTTACCCTTTCTGATCTCTACAGAAGTTCTTTTAATCTCTATGGTTCCCTTGTAAAGTACGTTTCTACCCGAGTTATTTCCTGTCTTTACCGTACCTGGATTGACTTCGTCTGATATAATTCTTCTCCACCGTTCTTGTGTCTTCTTGATATTTTTTTCTAGAAGTTCTTGTTCTATTAGTACTACCACACTAATGAGTGGATCTCGGTCTGTAGGACCTTATACTTCAGTTCACCCGAAATCTTTCGTAGTGATACTTGTTTCGATCACCACGACTACCGTAAGGTCAACTCGATAAAGTTTAGGACTTTCTCCTACGACGTTTTCACGACGTGAGTTATACTCTCACTTAAACCTTTTGAGTCGTACCGGTGTCCTGATCTTTTCCAGGTAAAAGTAAAGTTAAGGTTTCTTTCCGTTACGGTTTCTTACGAGTCCGAAGGCGCTAACGTGAGTAGAGTGTGCGGTCATTTCATTACGAGTTTTAAGAGGTTCGGTCCGAAGTCGTTATGCACTCAGCACTTGAAGGTCTACAAGTTCGACCAAAATCTTTTCCGTCTCCTTGGTCTCTAGTTTAACACTTGTAGACGACCTAGTAACTATTTCGTTCTCTCAACGTCTTTTTGTAGATAAAGACAAAATAACTGATACGGTTTCTAAAACTGACACACCTAGTATTATTTGACACCTTTTAAGACTTTCTCTACCCTTAGGGTCTCGTGGATATATCCTAAGAACTCTTTGGATATACGTTCAGTCCTTTGTTGTCAATCTTGTCCTGTACCTAGTTGTTTGACCAAGGTTTATCCTTTTCCTCATACAGTTCCGACATACAACAGTGGGACGAATAAATTGAATATACGTCTCATGTAGTACTCTTTGCGACCCGACCTTCTTCGTGTTAGACCTTAGTTCTAACGGTCCCCTTTATAGTTGACGTCTATACGGCTACTGTGGTGGGAATACCGTCTTTCACTTCTCCTTGATTTTACGGAAAACTACTTTTACTTTTTCCTCTCACTTTTCAACCGAATTTCGAGTTGTAAGTCTTTTCATTCTAGTAACGTAGACCAGCGTAGAGAAGTACCCTTTATCTACCCCTTTGACCTTTGTCACAGT
The DNA here is from genome assembly GCA_006410555.1 of Capra ibex. Classification (NCBI taxonomy): domain Eukaryota; kingdom Metazoa; phylum Chordata; class Mammalia; order Artiodactyla; family Bovidae; genus Capra; species Capra ibex. Next base: position 68,784,111 of record SJYO01049755.1, read on the forward strand.
CTGAAATAAAAAATCCCGAGGTTTTAGTGACGTCTACCACTGACGTCGGTACTTTAATTTTCTACGAATGAGGAACCTTCCTTTCAATACTGGTTGGATCTATCGTATAATTTTTCGTCTCCGTAATGAAAAGGTTGTTACCAGGCAGATCAGTTCCGATACCAAAAAGGTCATCAGTACATACCTACACTCTCAGCCTGACACTTCTTTCATCTCGTGACTTCTTAACTGCGAAAACTTGACACCACAACCTCTTCTGAGAACTCTCAGGGAACCTGACGTTCTGCTAGGTTGGTAAGATAAGATTTCCTTTAGTCGAGAACCACAAGAAACCTTCCTTACTACGATTTCGACTTTGAGGTCATGAAACCGGTGGAGTACGTTTCTTAACTGAGTAACCTTTTCCGAGACTACAACCCTCTCTAACCCCCATCTTCCTCTTCCCCTGCTGTCTCCTACTCTACGACCTACCGTCGTGACTGTTCTACCTGTACTCAAACTCTCTTGAGACCCTCAACCACTACCTGTCCCTCCGGACCGCAAGACGCTATATTCCCCAACGTTTCTCAGTCTTTACTGACTCGCTGACTTGACTGGACTATAGAAAAAGGTTTAAGGTGAACATGTTCGATACAAAAGGATATCGGGTTTGTAACGTATCGTATATAAAGACACGTTAATTAATGTGTTTTAACGTGTATATGAAGTGTCTCCTTACACAGATGTTTTAAAGTCCCGGATTGTTTTAAGGTTACCTCTTTACAGGTATGTTTTGGTAAAGTGTATTTAAGTATTCTAGGGACAGTGGGTGATATTACTTTAAAATTAAATGAAACACTCTTCAAAAACGGGTCAACAACGAAAGGTCTAAGGAATATCTGACTGTAGGGACAAGTGATTACGTCTTGAGGAGTAGGACGTAAATGCGAGATTTGTTAGATGTTTTGTTACTTTTATATTCAGTTATACTAACACACAGTTGTACGAGGGTATGTATTTTCGATTTATGATCAATATATAAGTTATCAAGTAACAGACAAAGTCAGGCACACCCACATTACCCGATTTGACACTGAGGGGGTGTTGTAAGAATAAAACTTTAGGATTACGAAAATTGGACTATCACACTGAAGGGACTTCTGTCCCAGAAATCTTTCTATCATTTCTAATTTACTTCACTGATCAAAGTTAAGTAAAGTCAGCGAGTCAGAACAGGTTGACAAACGTCAGGGTACCTCATATCGTACGGTCCGGAGAGACAGACAGTGGTTGAGGATTGCAAATAAGTTTGGGTACAGGTAACTCAGTCAAATCCAGGACTAGTTTTTGCTAACTACAGGAATACTCTTCTCCTACGTGTCTATGGTGTCTCCTTTCCTTCAACTTCTGTGTCCCTTACCGACTGTTACGTGATTTGTCTCCGGAGTCTCTTTGGTCAGGAGAACTGTTGAACTAACCCTGGTGAATCGGAGATCTTGAAACCTTTTATTTGAAGATAACGACGTCGGGAAGTGTGACACCAAGAAACAATACCATCACGATTGTTTTACCATGTCATTTGTAAGAGTTAAAGAAAGGTAAGAGTTTTTCTATGTCTTATAAAGATTATAAGATTATAAAACTATAGAAAACCCTGAAGTTTAACTTCGTTAAAAAGTATCCATTCCATTTCAGCGAGTCAGCACAGACTGAGAAACTCTGGGGTACCCGACATCGGATGGTCCGAGGAGACAGGTATCCTAAAAGGTCCGTTATCATGACCTCACCTAACGGTAAAGGAAGAGGTCCCCTAGAAGGGTCGGGTCCCTAGCTTGGGCCCAGAGGGTGATGTATAACATCTGTCTGTGAATTGGCAGACTCGGTGGTCCCTTCAGGTTGAAAAAAAGGAAAAAAAAAAATTATCTTATATTATTACTATATACGAGTCACAAATTTTTTTATTATAATCCATAAAATGTACAAATTTAAAATCAATAAGTATAATATATGACAATTCAATGATTTATTTATTTGTAACCCTTTATTAAGTTACGTTAGTGCTATTTTCACAACTTTTTTATAGGGTATTATATACTAATGTAGACACAGTCAATTATAATATTATCTACCATCTCTGAAAAGACCGGTTTATAACAGATTTTAAGAAACCTGTCCGATTTTACATACGAAATCTTCGAAAATTAATTTAATGTAAAAGTAAGTGGGATTTAGTCTTTGGACTCAGGAAAAAAAACAAACAAAACAAATGGACAGAATTAAAAAAAAATCCACAAAAAAAAAAACAACAACAA
>SJYO01049755.1:68786875-68805399 GCA_006410555.1 Capra ibex
GTAAGACTGACCACACTTCACCATGGAGTAACACCAAAACTAAACGTAAAGAGATTATTACTCACTACAACTCGTAGAAAAGTACACAAACAATCGGTAGGCATACAGAAGAAACCTCTTTACAGATAAATCAAGAAACCGGATAAAAAATTAACCCAGCAAATAAAAAGACCTTAACTCGACGTATTCAACGAACATATAAAAACTATTTAGGTGTGTGTATACCTGTGGAATAGAAACTGTTTCCTCCGTTCTTATATGTTACCTCATTTCTGTTAGAGAAATTGTTCACCACGACCCTTTTGACCAGTTGGTGAACATTTTCTTACTTTGATCTAGTGAAAGATTGTGGCGTGTGTTTTTATTTGAGTTTTACCTAATTTCTAGATTTACATTCTAGTCTTTGATATTTTGAGGATCTCCTCTTGTATCCGTTTTGTGAGAGTCTGTATTTAGTGTCGTCCTAGGAGATACTAGGTGGAGGGTCTTAAGACCTTTATTTTCGTTTTTATTTGTTTACCCTAGATTAATTTTAATTTTCGAAGACGTGTTGTTTCCTTTTATATTCGTTCCACTTTTCTGTCGGAAGACTTACCCTCTTTTATTATCGTTTACTTCGTTGACTGTTTGTTGATTAGACTTTTTATGGACAGAATTAAAATTAACAGACGATGTGAAACTCAGCCCCATTGAATTATAGAAAATAGTGGTGACGGTCATCTCAGTTTACCCTTAAACTAGGGTCAGTGTATCTCTCCTAGAGGTCACCTATGAAGACCCTAATTCGAGACTTTATCTGAGTCTTGAAGGAGGGATTCCTCAGATTTTAATGAAAAACTTAGTAACCGAATTTACTTAAAACCTCGGATTACTCAAAGAGGTAACGTAAAATACCATGTCAGGGGAGTCCAGACCGAGGTTACCTCAAAAGGGTCCGTGTGTCTTCTTGTTGGAATAACTTTGGCAAGTTCAAACGGGTTGTTTTAACGTCAATATCGGGACTCAGATCGGACGAGGTCGGTGTACCCGACGAGTGGACGTAAGGGAAGAGGACTAGTTTTACATGACACCCATACAATGTATAAAAGGGTAGGACAATAACGGTTGATACGGTCCACACAATATCTACGGGAAACAATCTAGGAAAGAGCGGGTCCTGGAGATAATTGAGGTGTACGGTTCATAGACCTTGACAGTAACTTTCTTTAAGAAAGTGTGTAAGGGTTTGTAGTTTACAAGGGATATAAAAAAAGTTACAAAGAGAAGTGAAAGGAAACTACTAAGTTTAAGGAATCATTTGAAAGTTCATCTTTATCAGATAAAGAGAATTTAAAAGTATAGTCGGAGTCCATCGGGAAGAAGAACGAAGTAGGTGACTGTTTTCTAGAAGGAAATATTTGAAAGGAGTAGTTACGGAGAGTAAATCGTTACTTTTAGTAAATTGAAAAATAAATTTCACTTATTAATATAGTTTGAGTAGGGAGGAACAATAAAACTAGATAGTTAGCGAAATATCTCACAGTTGGGTTGTGATACGTCTTGTGACGAAACACAAGTGTTAATAAAGAAAAAGAGATTGAGAGGGTCCGTCTAAGTTATGAAAGGGGAGTTGTTCCATCAAAAAAAAAAAAAAAAAAATTAATAGGAGTTGAGTAACTATGGGAAGTAAGATGTGATAGTAGGTCTTGACGAAAGGAGTTTATGGTATTGGAACCCTTAAAATAAATTTTTGATTTTGTATAATAAGACTATTAAAAATTACTATATAATTCTCACTTAAACCTCTTACTACATTTTTATCCATAAAGTCGTATTTTGTGTACATAACAATTCTTTAGAAGAAATTTATCCGTATATAAAATTTCTTATAAACTATCCTAAAAATATAAGAACCTTTAGTTTAAATCGGTTAAGATTTTTAAAATGGTTTAAGAATTTTTACATCGGACGGACATCCATTCATTGGTACATACTTAAGTCAGATAAAATGATAAAATTATCTCACTACAATAAAATTTTTATTAGAATGGACATTTACTACCCAGTACCTATATAAGTATGGGAAGAATAAGATAAAAATACAACACAATTACGGTGACGGTGATTAAAATGTACTAAATGTTCTTGTAAGTAGGTGGAGGATCTTCATAAAGGGTCTCTTACCTCCGACTGTTACTGTCGACATGCAGAACGAGGTTTGAAGGTATTCTGTAGCTGGTACGGGTCTCGTTTCAAGACTAGATACTGGGAGGACCGTGTTAGCGAGAAGATGACAGTGTAAATCCGGTTCCGGTTCCGGGTCAACTGTTTCCCTACTTGGTAATGACACTATTTTATTACACAAGATTGTGAGTCGGTGATTCTCAATTGACACACGTAAGGAAAATCAAACGTTGGTTTGATTTAGACTAGAAGTTTAAATTTAGTTGGTGTTGACTAGAAGTCAACACCATAAAACGTCTGTCAGTTACTTGCTACGAAGTCTTTACAAATAATAAAGACGTATAACTTCTCTACCAAGTCTTCTTTAATGCTCCTATAGAGGATAAACTTAAACGTTTCCCGTTTAGACCATTTGTTGAACTAACGGTCTTAATAAATAAAATCATAAATGTAGAGGTTAGGTCGTTAGAGACGGACTGTAAGTCCGTGTACGGAAGAAAATCACAGGTTAAATGGTGTATGTAACTCCCGGCACATACGGTAAGAAAGTGGTTCACGGAAAACGTACAACAAAAGTGTAAACATTTGTACGATGTTTTTTAGTGGTCCGAGTGTTCGTATTAATTAAACGTTCAGTAAAACTTTTAACACGGAACGTTAGATAGTATTTCACGTTATTACTTAACAACGTTTTGTGCGAAAATTGTAACGACCTTTATAGATTCGTCTCTGAACAAAGTCTCTAAGGATCCTTGACCGAAGAAAAACATCAGGGTTTCACGTTCGTCTAAACTACTGACTTAAAACTAGTTCTTGTCATCTCAAGTTGATAAATTTTACGGGAAATTTTCTTTTTTTTTTTTTTTTTCAATTCCTTCAAAACAATTGAATTACTATATCTTTTAACAATGAACGAAAGAGTTTCTGACACAGTAGTCGTCGATCCGTAGAAGAAACACTTTGATCCGGTCCTTTTGACACCAGTTCTATGTAACATAGAGAAGGACTTGATATATGAGTGGACGAAGACTTTGCACATCCAGAGTAATCTGTTAATTTGGTCGTTAAATGACTTCAAAAAAATATGGTTCAAAGTTGTATTGACTTTGTGAGTTCTGGGAAGAAAATACACCAAATTAAATAAAAAAAAAAGTCTACGTTCATAGGGAGAGACTAATCAAAATCTTTTTGAAGAAATTGTTTGTGGATTTTATTGTTACCAAGTTCATATGATAAATACGTTATAAAGAGTGTTTATAGTCCGAATTCCGTAGACAACCACTGGTTAATACAAGAACATTAGGTTCTCTTACCTCGAAGGTGTAAACATGTTATAAGTACCTTTTAAGACAAGATACGTACCGATTTTAGTCTTACTCATAAGTAGGTTGAAGACTTCTTTACTACCCTCTCATCTTCCTTTTCTCTTTTCCTTCGTATTTTACCACGTTACTTCCCTACTACGTGTCTTTGTAACACGTAGAGAAAAGGACGAGTCGAAGTGGTAAGTGAGGGTTACTCTTCCATTCTTAACCCCCAGTTCAGACAACATTCCGTGGTAATGACACGTTCCCGTTCTTTTGTTTACCGTTAAAACTCTAAATTATATATTTCAATAAAATTTTTATTATTGATTGTAAATAACTCCCAAAAGAGACACGTTTAGTAAGATGAGAAATTTATCAACGTTAGGTAAGAGTATTGTTTTAAGTTTAAGAGTTTTCTTTCTATTTACCAAATTATATTTATTAGAAACCTAGATACAATAAATAAAATGGATAAAGAATCTGGTATACCTAAAAGTAAGGGAGGTAACGAAATATTTATTCTTATGTAAATTTTCCAATTAAATTTATTTAATTATATCATCATAACTTAATTGTTCTATCTTAATTTCTGACTTAATCCAATACATTTGTATATCTTCAATAAATTATTGACCATCAACATAATAACAGATTAAAACGAGTCATTATTTGTAGGTGTAAATAGTCTAAGTTTTATGGTCGTAAGAGATCATATATCTTTGTTATCAGAAATTTATAACAATTTTATTTAATAAAATACGGTAGTACAACAATTAAAAATCAAATATAGTTTATAAATACCATTTAGATTATATAACTACTCATAACATCCAGTATATCTTTAATTTGGACTCAATATTTAACAATAACGACAACAAATCAGTACTTCCGTACCGACTGAGAAAACACTGAGATACCTGACATCGGGATGGTACGAGGAGACAGGTACCCTAAAGACTCCATTCTTATAACCCAACCCAACGGTAAAAGAAGAGGTCCCCGAGAAGGTCTGGGTCCCTAGTTTGGGTATAGATGACGAAACCGTTCATCTAATAAATGGTGATTCAGTGGACAATTCGGGGTTCAATATTTGATGGTGAACCATTTAAGTTAAAACATACAATATTTAGACATTCTATTTTACGTACGTTATATGATAACGATGGAATTCTAAATACACCTTTCACAATTTAATATCGAATCTTGATTTTTAATACACGAAGTACAAGTAAATTTTATACAATTTATATTGAAGACTTAAATTTATTTATTGTTGGAATTCCAATTTTTCTATGAAAGTTGTTTATATAAACTAGGGTTACATGTACGTTCTGTTATACGACTCAAGATCCATAACCAGTTACTGGTTCATCTCAATCCACAACTACATGTCTTGACTCTTAAATCACTATCTGTGTCCAATTACCCGTTCGTTGTAGTAGTTCAACGATAGCTTTTCTATCAGATTTCGGGAGATTCTTCTCCGGTGTCCTCGTAAATTATCCTTTGTTCCTATTCGACCTGTTACTTCAACTTAGTGAATCCTTTTAACGGTTCCCTCCTCTTGAGGTCCTCTTTTGTCAATCGACTTCTAAAACCTTTATCACACTGTGACATACGAAATGTTCTTTATTCTTCAAATCGAAGATTTTCATCTCCCTTTTCTTGAATATTATTTTATACGTGAGTTAAGTCTATTTCTAATAAAGTTCTTCCTAGTCCGTAACAACCATTTCTTCCAGTGTAAAATAGGTCCCCTTGACTTTTCGGAGAACTTCTAGAATACATCCTCTAATTGTTCTCATTCCTGTAACCGAATTATCCTTACACTCCTTCCATAAACACCTATGTGGACCCTCTCAACTCTTAAACCCCTCCCCCGTTTATGACATTAGATTACTTTATTATTACTACCAGACTAATTACGTCACCGAAGGGACCACCGAGTCTCCAATTTCGCAGACGGACCTTACGTCCTCTGGGTCCAAACTAGGAACCCAACCCTTCTAGGGGACCTCTTCCGTTACCGTTGGGTGAGGTCATGAGAACGGACCTCTTAGGGTACCTCCCTCCTCGGACCATCCAATGTCAGGTACCCCAGTGTTTCTCATCCTGTGCTGACTCGCTGAAATGAAATGATCTTTATATTGTTGTGGTCACCTGAGGTCTTTATACGTTTACGATCCAGAACTACGTTCATTATTTTATAAGTTCATTCCAGAACTACCGACGACTGGGTTCCCCTCTTTTTCTTTGGGTCTACGTCCTTGTTCTACTATTTTCTCTCGCTTACAGTCTTAGTGAACTCACATATATCTAAAACTTCACATAGACTCACTAAAGGGATATCTTATGGTTCTATAGTTACCATACATGTCCATACTCACATCGTCTCTTAGACCCGTCCCTAAAGTTTAAAATAGTATAAATAGTGTATAAAAACTTAAAGTTATACATACATTTGCAAAACATTCTAACAAAATTCTACCCTTTTTGAACTAGAATAAACTTAGCATTCCTTCCTTATTGATGTCTGTATTATTTCGTCTACCTGAACGTTACTTACGTCATGTCCCATCCTCCTTGCTTCTTTCTAGTGACATATAACAATCTCAACACCTTTCTTCAACTCATTAAATAGAACACCCTAAAAGCTAACAGAGACACTTTCTTCTCCACCAACTTCCTCTACCAATATAACCTCTTTTCTCTCCTTACCTGTTCTAAACTTTATTCGTCACTTTTATACACTCTCTTGCAATTAAATTTTCTTTTTGTCTTCCTAGTGATCCGTTATAACTTTTTGAAAACACCGACATTTAGTGTTTGAATTGTCATCATAGTCGGACGTGTCCACGTAATAAAAGGGTCATCGGATCAAATTTTTACACTATTTTTTAATTCATCAGTTACCCAAATTTGTTTGTGTCAGTGGTCGTTTAATGTAAACGTGACTTCGTCTTAATCTAGACATACTGTCAAAAATCTGATCGACGTCTACACTCGAGTATAATGACACATTGATTAGGACATGAAGAGTCTTAAGAGACACAGGGATTAATAACATGTAAATATAAAAGATTCTCTTTCACTGAACTACAAAAGGTAAAGGTAAATTTTTTATTTATTTATTTTACCGTTCGGTACCTCCCCCGTTTTTTTTTTGAGAGACTCCAGTCAAACATAGATTTATATGGTTTTACGAAACACAAAATGATCTTAGTTTTTATCATACTTGCAGTGTATGTCTACATACACTTATTTCTCCACATTAAACTTGAGTTTAAACTTGAGGTAAGAAGTAAAATTTTCTTGAGAAGTTTAGGACGGGTTTCACTTTCGGTTCACTGTAAGACGAGTGAAGATTTGTATATGTATACAAGTACCATATATATTCTCGACGTAAGCCCCTAATAAAAGTGGGGTAAACACCATAACGGTAGAGTAATTTTAGAACTCGGTTCTTTAGGTCTCAATACTACCTTCATAAGTATTGTAACACGCACTATTGTTGGACTTGTAGTGAGTCTTGACTGTGATGGTTCTATTATAAATTTTCTTTTTCGTCACAAAATATCAAAAGATATATATCCAGAAATCAAAGAAATCCATCTATATAAGGATTCATAAAATAAGAAAAGCAACGTTACCACTTACCTTAACAAAGGAATTAAAGAAAAAGATGAAAGAGTAATAAGCACATATCCTTACGTTCCCTAAAGACACACAACTAAAATATAGGACGTTGAAATGATATAAGTAACTAATCGAGATCATTAAAAGACCACCTCAGAAATCCCAAAAGGTACATCTCCTAGTACATATGACAGTACATTCTTAACTTAACGGTCAGGTACAGACTGCATCCCACGTCGAACGAACCCCGACCACGTACCCCTACTGGGTCTCTCTACAACACCCCTCCCTCCACCCTCTCCCCAAGTACAAACCCTTGCGTACATTCTTAATTTCTAAAATTTTAAATTTTTTTTTATTTTTTAAAATTTTTTTTATTTTTATTTTCATATGAACTTTTTTTTTTTTCTTTTTCGTTGACTCATTAAAATCTATTACATTTGATTTAGTGAAATTGTCTTCGAAGCATCAATGTAATGAGATTGTTGTTGTTGTTTTCGTGTTGAATCTTAGTTATCAATTATTTTGTATCTATTGTAAACAGGGTAAGGTTACTTGTTTAATAGAATTTACTGGAATTTTAATTCCTTTACATAAGTTTGTTTATTTAACATGGATTCGTTTCTTACTAAATGTATATTACACGGATAATATCACTAGTCTAAGACTATCCATAAGTTATTTTCTATCGACTCACTCCTAATCTTTATTACAAATATCGAGTAAACGTAACCAAAACAAATCCGGGGTTCAACACAGGTCGAGAAAACACTAGGGGACTTGATATCGGGTGGTCCGAGGAGACAGGTACCTGAAGGGTCCGTCCTTATGACCTCACCCAACGAGAAAGGAAGATGTCCGTTAAAAGGACTGCGTCCCATCACGGGTCCAAAGGACACAACCGTCTGTCTAAGAAATGGTGACTCGGTGGTCCCTTTGTGAACGAACTATGTATTATAGTATTTGATATCTTTGGACATTACTCAAACATTAACTAAGATACTATTGACTAGTAAAAAGAAAAAAGTGGGATAATACTTCATACTAAAATGTTATTTATTGAAAAAAGAAAAATATATAATATATAATATGAACTATTTTGTATACGTTTTTATTTTAAACATTCATAGTTTTTATTTTACCTGTCTGTATTTTTAAGATTACAAGACACAAACTGGAAACCTATTAGATGTAGTATAAACTCTATGGTGTATAACCTGATTTTAACTCCCATCCACTACCCCTTTTTAACAAAATCTTTACAGTTATTTCGATGGTTGTTATGTCTCCTACTTGTAGGATCCGTCCGCAGATCTTCCCCCCGGTCTCTCATTTAAAATTCCAGTCTCAACTCTATCTTCGTTCCCTTTTCTCCTCTGTCGATCACATCCTTCTAATAAACTTTTGGACTAACACTTGTTCAGAGATGTCACTCTTGTTCCTGAATCCACTTTCTACTGTGTATTTTAGGACTTCTTGATATTACAAGATCTCTATCTACTTTCCACTATCAAGTTTTATTGACGTACAAAGATACAAAGATTCCTTTTGTTATCTCCCTTTGTAGGAAAAAAAAAAGAGTGTTTAAATCATGAATGTACATTTGATACTAGACCGAAATGATTTAAACTACCGATTTATATCAAATTGACTACATTATTCCTCTCCTTTTAATCTACCACCTAAATTCTCTTTTTACGTTACGTGACTATCTTTGGATAAACTATTTGTTTAACAGATACTTTTTTCCTCTGACTTATTTTTCTTTTAGTTATTAACTTAATTTGAGTAGTTTGTTTACTCCTTTAAGTTACGTACCTATAATGTTAATTCCTCTGATATATTTAAAATAAACGGTATTACATAATTATTGATCATATATTATAGACCTAGGTTTACAATTGACCTTACCTTTCTTTTTAGGTGTACAAAGTGAAGATTTCTTATGGGTACTACGAACTATTGAGAGACATATATTTTATGTTTCCTATTTCCTCAGTGGTAAGATTCCTGATAGTAAAATTAATGATAATACTTAAGATATAATTGAAAAGATACACAACACCAACCAATTTGACATAATTTGGTGAATTAAATTATGTACTGTAACACTTTTACATTTATGTAATAACAACTGTAGAGGGATTCCTCAATCTTTAATAAATCATTATAATTTGAGCATTAAAATTTTATAATGGAGTCGTTTCAACGGTAAAATACTTCAAACTTTATAATTACAATTTATCTTTTACTAACGTACTATCGTGGTATCTAAATTGGTTATACTAATAAACGAGAATCCTTTGTCTGATCCAAAACACTTTAATTTTTAATTAATACGGAATAAAATAAGAAGAAAGGAAGAGTGTAAATTGATCCTTATAATAGAATAAAAAGTCAGTGAAAAATTTGATTTACTTCGTAATAAAGATAAAAGATATGTAAAGTCAACGGTATTTTTAATTTTTAAAACTTAAAAGTAACTTTATGTAACGATTTTATATACTCTTTCATCATCGATATACACTACATATGGTTTTTACAAAACTCTTAACTTCGATTATAAGGTTAGGAAAGAACGATTTTAGGTAATTAAAGAATTGGGTCTCTTTTTAGGTGCATGCATACCTACGAAATAGAAACTGTTTCCTGTCTTTTTATATGTTACCTCTTTTCTGTTAGAGAAATTGTACACCATGATCCTTTTGACCAGTTGTTGTACATTTTCTTATTTGGATCTTGTGAAAGAGTCAAGTCAAGTTATGTCGGCGAGTCAGTACAAACTGAGAAACTTAGATACTTAGAGTCATGAGGTCCGGAGGGACAGATAGTGGTAGAGGGTCTCTATGAGTTTGGGTAGTAGGAGACAGCTGGGAAAGAGGAGGACAGGGTTAGAGAGGGTCGTAGTCCCAGAAAAGGTTACTCAGTCGAGAAACGTAGTCCACCGGTTTGAGAACCTCAAAGTCGAAGTCGTAGTCAGGAAGGTTACTTGTGGTTCCTGTTTAGAGAAAATCCTACCTGACGGACCTAGAGGGACGTCAGGTTCCATGAGAGTTCTCAGAAGAGGTTGTGGTGCCAAGTTTTCGTAGTTAAGAAACCACGAGTCGAAAGAAGTGTCAGGTTAAGAGTGTACGTATGTACTGGTGACCCTTTTAGTATCGGAACTGATCTACCTGGAAACATCCTTTTCATTACAGAGACGAAATATATATATATATATTAAATAAATAAAATTAACCTCCAATTTATTAAATGTTATAACATAACTAAAACGGTATGTAGTTGTACTTAGGTAGTGTCCATATGTACACAAGGGTTAAGACTTGGTGGTAGGGTGGAGGGAGGAGCATGGTAGGGAGACCCGGCAGGGTCACGTGGTCGGAGTTCGTAGGTCATAGTACGTACCTTGGACCTGACCACTAAGGAAAGTATATACTATGATATGTACAAAGTTACGGTAGACAAAAATTATACGATAGATCTATCCAGTATTGAAAAGAAGGTTCCTCATTTACAGAAAATGAAAGTACCGGTGTTAGTGGTAGACGTTTCTAAAACCTCGGTTCTTTTTATTTCACACTGGGACAAAGGTGACAAAGGGGTAGATAAACGGTACTTCACTACCCTGGTATACGGTGCTAGAATGAAAAGACTTATAACTCGAAATTCGGTTGAAAAAGTGAAAGAAGAAAGTGAAAGTAGTTCTCCGAAAAATCAAGGAGAAGTGAAAGACGGTATTCCCACCACAGTAGACGTATAGACTGTAATAACTATAAAGAGGTCTGTTAAAACTAAGGTCAAACACGAAGAAGGTCAGGTCGCAAAGAGTACTACATGAGACGTATATTCAATTTATTCGTCCCACTGTTATATGTCGGAACTGGTTGAGGAAAAGGATAATCCTTTGTCAGACAACAAGGTACAGGTCAAGATTGACGAGGAAGGACTGGACATATGTCTAAAGAGTTCTCCGTCCAGTCCACCAGACCATAAGGGTAGAGAAAGTCTTAAAAGGTGCGAAATAACACTAGGTGTGTCACTTTCCGAAACCTTATCAGTTATTTCGTCTTTATCTACAAAAAGACCTTGAGAAAACTAAAAAACTACTAGGTCGTCTACAACGGTTAAACTAGAGACCAAGGAGACGGAAAAGATTTTGGTCGAACTTGTAGACCTTCGAGTGTAAAGTGTATAACGAATTCGGACTGAACCTCTTAAAACTCGTAATAAAATGGTCGTACACTCTACTCACGTTAACACGCCATCAAACTTGTTAGAAACCGTAACGAAGAGAAACCCTAACGTTACTTTTGACTGGAAAAGGTCAGGACACCGGTGACGACTCAAAAGGTTTAAACAACCGTTTACCTTACGTCATGAAAGTTTCGTGGCAGAAAGTCCTAAACTTTGAGTTTACCTTAAGGTAGTGGAGGTAATCGAAACAAGTATCACTACAAAAGATTCCGGGTGAACTGAAGTGTAAGATGTTACAGACCGAGATCTAATCACTAGTGTGGTAGTACTAATAGATCCAGCACTTCTAGAAAAAGCATGTCAAGAAGACACATAAGAACGGTGAAGAAGAATTGTAAAAGACGAAGACAATCCAGGTATGTTAAAGACAGGAAATAACTCGGGTAGAAACGTACTTTACAAGGGAACCAAAGAGATTGAAAGAGTTTCGCTAGAGATCAGAAAGGTTAATACAACAAAAGAAATAAAGAAACGTAACCAGAGACTCCTTCCGAAAGAATAGAGAGGAACGATAATAAACCTTGAGAAGTAAGTTTACCCTTATAGAAATGAAAAGAGGAAACGAAAAGTGAAGGGAAGAAAGTGTCGATAAACATTATGGAGCAATCTGTCGGTAAAACGAAAAAACGTAAAGAAAAAGTACCCCTACCAGAACTAGGGACAGAGAACATGTTATAGTGCTTAGAGGTAGGTATAGAGTAATCCATGAGACAGATAGTCTAAAACAGGGAATTTAGATAAATATTGAAGGTGACATGTTGGTATTCCCTAAACTAAATGGACTTACAACAACGCCAAAAGGGATGAAAGAAGTTAAATTCAGACTTAAACCGTTATTCCTCAAGTACTATACTCGATGTCAGTAGAAGAGTATAACGAAAACGACTGACATATCTCGAAGAAATAGAAACCGACGTTTCTTATATTAGTTATAATAAAGTTGTAAATGGTAGACAACTACAGATACACAATCTTCCTTGTGAAAGATTGTGTTGTCTATTTTTATTAGAGTTTTATCTAATTTCTGAGAATCTCCTTTTGTATCTGTCTTGTGACGGACTGTATTTAGTGTCGTTCTAGGAGATACTGGGTCTGGGATCTCATTACCTTTAATTTTGTTTTTATTTGTTTACCCTGGATTAATTCGGATTTTCAAAAAAGTGTTACTTCCTTTGATATTCGTTCTACTTTTCTGTCGGAAGTGTTACACTCTTTTATTATCTTTTACTTCGTTGGATGTTTCATAATTAGAGTTTACATATGTTAGTCAAGTTATGGTCTTTTTTGTTTGTTAGATTAGTTTTTCACCGGTTTTCTTGATTTGTCCGTCAAGAGGTTTCTTCTGTATATCTCCCGATTATTCGTGTACTTTTCTATGAGTTGTAGTAAGTAATGATCTATTTATGTTTACTTTTGGTGTTACTCCATAGTAGAGTACGGTCGGTCTTACCGGTTAGTTTTTCAGAGGTTTGTTATTTACGACCCCTCTCACACCTCTCTTTCCTTTAGGAGAAAAAAACGACCACCCTTACGTTTGACCATGTCAGTGACACCTGTTATTACACTTCTAAGGAATTTTATTACTTATATCTTGACGGTATACTGACTCGTTAGGGTGAGGAACTGTATGTGTGACTCTTTGGGTCTTAACTCTCTGTGTACATGTGGGTTACAAGTAACATCGTGACAAATGTTATCGATCCTGAACCTTCGTTGGATCTACAGGTAATCGTCTACTTACCTGTTCCTTCACCACCATGTATATGTGTTCCCTTGTAATAAGTCGACATTTTTTCTCACACAAAATTAGTCAAGATTACTCCATCTGTTTGGACCTCGGATAATAAGTCTGACTTCAGTCCTTCTCTTTGTGGTTATGTCATATAATTGTGTATGTATACTTTAAATCTTTCTGTCACTGTTGTTAGGATATACATTCCGTCGTTTTCTCTGTGTCTACATTTCTCGTCTCAAAACCTGATGTACCCTCTTCCCCTCCCACCCTACTTAACTCTCTTATCATTACTTGATACAAATAATGGTATACATTTTCTCTACTGGTCACGTTAAAGTTACGTCCTTCATCCCGTAAGTTTCGGCCACGAGACCCTTGTGGGTCTCCTTACCCCACCCCTACCTCCACCCTCCCACCAAGTCCTACCCCTCTGTGTAGACGTGGTTTCCCACTAAGTACAACTACATATCTTTTGGGGTAGTATTACAACATTTCTTTAATAGAAGGTTAATTTTATTTAGTAATTAATTTTTTTTTGGTTATAGGTAAAGAACCGTTACAACTTACGATATCTTAAACTTCTCAAGGGATGTCAAAAATCATAGGTGATCCTCATGGAGTTCCGACATATAACAGTGGGACGAATAAATTGAAGATACGACTCATGTAGTACTCTTTGCGACCTGACCTTCTTTGTGTTCGACCTTAGTTCTAACGGTCCTCTTTATAGTTATTGGAGTCTATACGTCTATTGTGGTGGGAATACCGTCTTTCACTTCTCCTTGATTTTTCGGAGAACTACTTTCACTTTCTCCTCTCGCTTTTTCAACCGAATTTCGAGTTGTAAGTCTTTTGCTTCTAGTACCGTAGGCCAGGGTAGTGAAGTACCCTTTATCTACCTCTTTGTCATCTTTGTCACAGTCTGAAATAAAAAAACCCGAGGTTTTAGTGATGTCTACCACTGACGTCGGTACTTTAATTTTCTGCGAATGAGGAACCTTCTTTTCAATACTGGTCGTATCTATCATATAAGTTTTCGTCTCTGTAATGAAACGACTGGTTCAAGGCAGATCAGTTCCGATACCAAAAAGGTGACCAGTACATACCTACACTCTCAACGTGACACTTCTTCCGACTCACGGTTTCTTAACTAGGAAAACTTGACACCACGACCTCTTCCGAGAACTCTCAGGGAACCTGACGTTCCTCTAAGTTGGTCAGGTAAGACTTCTCTAGTTGGGACCCTAAAGAAACCTTCCTTACTACGATTTCGACTTTCAGGTCATGAAACCGGTGGAGTACACTTCTCAACTGAGAAACCTTTTCTGAGACTACGACCCTCACTAACCCCCGTCCTCCTCTTCCCCTACCGTCTCTTACTCTACCGACCTACCGTAGTGACTGAACTACCTGCACTCAGACTCACTTAAGACCCTCAACCACTGTCTGTACCTCCGGACCACACGACGCTAAGTACCCCAGTGTTTCTCAGTCTGTGCTGACTCACGGACTGGACTTGACTTGTCTTGACTCTCTCTATATTAATAGGGAACAACTTTAGACTTATTTACTAAAAATTTACGTCACTTAAGATGACCTCCAGATACAAGAAACTCCTAGATTTACAGATCTGTGTATTCCTTTGACCTTGCGAGCACCTGTTACAGTGACCGAAACCGACCCGGTGTCAACAGGTGAAGATTTAGTAAAGTTTATATCTGGTTTTATACATTTAAGTTCTTTTAGGACAAACATTATCAGAATATACAATTTTACTTTGAACATTCAATGAGAAACCTTCAGTTTTGTATTTATATATTAAACTCTACAAGTAAGGATTTGACTTTTTTTTTTTCCAAAATAAACGTTATACTAAATACACTTTTATCTCGTTTTTTATGACAGTCTCTGTTTGAGTTCTATTGTAAATGAATGATTTTCAAAATGTCTTCAATTTCCTCTGATTTGGTGTCAGTTCTTTCCTCTTTTCATCTTTGACGTTTTTTTTTGTGTACCTTTTATCTTTTACATGACTTTTCTTTAATACTTCCACTTATCCTTCTTTAATCTGGTGTTTCTGTGTTACTTTTTTATGTTTTACGGTATCTGTCGTCTGATAACATTCCCTGGGATTGTATAGGTTTTGTTTCACGGTAGATCATTTCACTGTTTTCATATCTATTTAATAAACCCCTATAAGAATTTAAAATAAAATATTGATGACTTCAAATTTTTTACTTATTAAATTCGATGACTTAACTATAAAGTACTCCGTGAATTACTTTATTTTCACCGTGAGGTGAGTTTTAGTACTGAAAAGACAGGTTACGCGGTTTCTGACACGTAAGTTGATAAATTAGAAAAAGAAGTTCTTTAATAAAGATACAACGGTTTAATAAATATATACGTACAAATTCAAAATTTACCTTCAAAAACAAAAATTAGAATGTTCAAAGTCTATATGTCTTAATCTTCTTCTCACGTTACAAAACGTATTTTATGTCGTAGATCAAAGAGGATTAATTTTTTATATATATAAAAAAATTAAAAAATTAAATAAATAAAAAATTTGAAATAAAATGAAATGTTATGACATAACCAAAACGGCATGTAGTTGTACTTAGGTGGTGCCCACATGTGCACAAGGGTTAGGACTTGGGGGGAGGGTGAAGGGAGGGGTATGGTAGAGAGACCCAGTTGGGTCACTTTGTCGTGGCTCGTAGGACATAGGACGTAGCTTGGATCTGACCACTAAACAAAGAACATACTATAATATGTACAAAGTTACAGTAAGAGGGTTTAGTAGGTGGTAGAGGGGGAGGGTGTCTCAGGTTTTCTGACAAGATATGTAGCCACAGAGAAAACGACAGAGCGTATGTCCCAAACTTCCCATTAACGAAATGTTTTAACACAACCGAAGACGGTTTGTCGTTGTACTTAGTCGGTATCCCTATTCCTATGTATACAGGGGAAAGAGAACTTGGAACGAAGACGTTCGAAGGGGTAGGGTGGGGGACCCAACAATGTCTAGGGTCCAAACTCAGGGACTCAGTATATCGGTTCAGGGTGACCGACAGATGTCAGCTATTACATTCAAAGGTGCAATGAGATAAAGATTGTAGAGTGTAATCAGTTAATTGAAGTCAATCAGTCAGGGACGAGGACGACGACGACGATGACGATGACGACGACGACGACGACGACGACGATTCAGCGAAGTCCGTACAGACTGAGACACGCTGGGGTATCTACCGTCGGGTGGTCCGAGGAGGTAACGATGAAATAAGGTTTCAAGAGTCAAAAATTGGAATATAAAAAACAAAAGGGATGTACTAGAAAAGACCTTTTTCGTTACCGTTGGGTGAGGTCATGAGAACAGACCTTTTAGGGTACCTGCCTCCTCGGACCATCCGACGTCAGGTACGTCAGGTACTCTCAGTCTGTGTTGACTCCCTGAAGTGTAAGTGAAAAGTGAAAGTACGTAACCTCTTTCTTTACCGTTGAGTGAGGTCACACGAATAGACCTCTTAGGGTCCCTACCCCCTCGGACCACCCGATACCAGATACCCCAGCGTGTCTCAACCTGTGACATGTACTAGAAAAGTCCGAGGACTCAATGTATTCCATTAGTGTAAAAGAATGAGAGAAGAACCAACACTGTTGAAGAGTTTAAACAGAATGACAACTACTGGCACCGTAAAAAATTCTCTTGGACGGTTCATAAAACGTCTGACGGGGAGTCAACCCTAAACATATTACATATAAAGTACAGATCTAACCTTATTGTACTAAAACCTTCTTCCTGGTGTCTCCACTTCACGGTAAAAGTAGTGTAACAAAACTTCCATTGCACAGTAATACTGAGAATGACAAATCCAATTAGAACCGATGTCGATCACAAACAGTCCAAAGAGACGGATTTTAATGATAAAAGGTAGGAGTGTGGAGACGGAAAATGAAAGTACGACACAAAAAATCTTACACAGTTCTGACACAAACACGACTCGATGACCCGAGTCAGTACAAACTGACAAACACTCGGGTACCTGACATCGGGGTTTCCGAAGAGACAGATGACCTAAAAGGTCCATTCTTATAACTTCGTCGAACAGTAAAGGAAGAGGTCCCCTGGAAGGTTGGTTTTCTGACTTTAGACAGAGGACCCAGAAGACATGACAGTTCCATATAAGATAAATCAAAATAATTCTTTTTTTTTTTTTTGTATTTTTTTGTTTTTGACGGTTTTATAAAAGCTCTCACCACCGGGGTACGAAGTAAGGACAGTCGTTACTTACCCTCAAGAGTAACGAGTCGTTAGAACGATCGTCAACCATAAAAACGACTAAAAAAAGACGAAAATTAAAATAATAATAGACTAGATTAAAATGATTATAAAATGATTATAGACAAGATTAATAACAGATAGGATTTAAAATGGGGGGGAAAATAAAAAAAAAAAAACGAATATAACCGATTTAAGAAGAAAAAGATTACAGGACTCCACTTTTGAATTCAATGACTAATATCTAAAAAAAAGAGGAAAGTGATATATGTAAATTTACGATACTAAAAACAAGGGGACACGTGACAAAAACAACATAGGGTATTTATAACTACTTAAGATAAAAGTGAATTAGGTTTCATTAAATAATTTCAAAATAATTCTGAAGAAACTATTTTTACTACAATTTAAAGATGTATGAACCTATGAAAAGTTGATAGAAACACTAATAACGTAGGATCAAGATAAGGTGAAATGAAACTCTTGTATGAAACGTTCTAAAGTGAAATTTTTTTAACAAAAACACACACAAATCCGGGATCTTACACCGTATAAAATACTTTACAATGTACATATGAGTCTTTCTAACACAGAAGTTAAAAACCCACCCAAAAGATAGTTACTGTTAATCTAGTTTGACTAAATTTGACGACTTTACCAGTAACGATAGAAATAATCCAAGACGGAGAAACCGATTAGTTAATAACTGTCCCTATAGGTGACATAATCACTTAAGTGATAAAGAGGAAAGTCAAAATAGTCAATAATGGTTTTATGAAACTATGTGATAATAATCCTTACACATAAAACCTAATAATGTAGAAGATACTCTTAAATTAGGAAAGAATAAATCATAGGGGAAAAAATAATAGATTATGTAAATAAAGACTATTACAGGAAACAAGATTTTCGAAGTAAACATTAATTATATCGGTGGGGTCTAAAGAAAACTAATTAGTTTTCTTTAATATAATTCATATTGAATAATATAGAGAAATCAAAAAGGAAATAGAAATATAAATTCACCTGAAGAACATCTGTTGTAGATTTACTAGGTTAAAAAAAGAAGACAGGACTTTTTGAGCAAAAACATTAATATAAAGTTAGTAAAAGAAAAAAAAACAAAACAAAAATAAATAAAATAAAA
>SJYO01049755.1:68806212-68883877 GCA_006410555.1 Capra ibex
AAAATTCACACAACCAAAAGGGAGTCGAATTTTTTTCTTGGGTGTAGGGAGTGACACCTCTCCAGACCCGAATCAAGTTTTCCTAAAGACAAAGGAAGGAGGACGGACCCAGGGACCCTAGTAACTTTACTTGGAGGTCATGTCCAAGGTACGTACTATGACCTACGAGCCCCGACCACATGACTCTGCTGGGTCTCCCTACCATACCCCTCCCTCCTCCCTCCCCCCAAGTCCAACCCCTTGTGTACATATAGACACCACCTAAGTACAACTACATACCGTTTTTGTTATGTTATAACATTTCATTAATCGGAGGTTTATTTTATTTATTTATTTATATATATTTATTCAAATATATATATATATATACAGATATTCTTACGTCCAAGAAGATCTCTATGTTGAGTACTTTCGTGTCCCTGGGTGTACTCTGACGTCAAGAACCCTCAAAGATAAAAAGTTTACTCAGGTATGAGTTGGAAGTCGTTAAGTGACTTCAAGTGTACATTCACAAGAATGGTTAAATAAAGAGGTCACCAAAGTTGAGATTTCTCCTGTAGAGACGATACTGAGAGTGATAAGTGGATAGAGAAGTCTAAAGTCCCACCGTTAAAAGGGATATTAACGTCAAAGGGCCACCTGGGTTCTTTGGAGTAATTGAAGATTAAACAAATGTAAATAGAACGATATCCATATCTTTGTATGTTATACAGTTTCGACAGTGAGTTTCAGATGTGACTTAAAATGACTAAAAAAAGAAAATGACGAAAGTCTATATAATTGCAGACAGGTAAAACGTTCATAAAACATGTGAAAATGGTACACATTGAGATGACTTATCATGAGGTAGGATACCTAAATGGTGTTAAACGAATAGGTAGAGGACATCAACTTGTAACCATAACAAACGTCTATAACAGATTCATATTATAATATTCATAACAGATAATATTCATTTCGACGATATTTGTAAGTAGATGTTCTGAAGACACCTATACGTAAAAATAACCAGTATAGACTTATTGTAAAATCCTTTGACATTTTGTAAGATGTATCAAAAAAAAAAATTGTAATATGTAATGACAGTTGTCAAAAACTGTATAGTTAAAAAGGTTCGTGACAAGTTGTAAACCATACCCGTCAGAAAAATTAAAATTAACAAGATTGTACACACAGTAACATTAAATTAATCATTATTAGATCTCGTAGAAAGGTTATGAATAGAAAGTAGACATGTATAAGAAACCGTCAACAAGTTTAAAAAACGAATGACAATTGTACAAAGTGACGTCTACCACTGTCGTCGGTACTTTAATTTTCTACGAATGAGGAACCTTCTTTTCAATACTGGTTGGATCTATCATATAAGTTTTCGTCTCTGTAATGTAACGGCTGATTACAGACAGATCAGTTCCGATACCAAAAAGGACACCAGTACATACCTACTCTCAACCTGACACTTCTTTCGACTCGTTGTTTCTTAACTGTGAAAACTTGACACCACAACCTCTTCTGAGAACTCTCAGGGAACCTGACGTTCCTCTAGGTTGGTCAGGTAAGATTTCCTCTAGTTGGGAACCTAAAGAAACCTTCCTTACTACGATTTCGACTTTGAGGTCATGAAACCGGTGGAGTACACTTCTCAACTGAATAACCTTTTCTGAGACTACGACCCTCCGTAACCCCCGTCCTCCCCTTCCCCTGTTGTCTCCTCCTTTACCGACCTACCGTAGTGACTGAGCTACCTGCACTCAGACTCACTTGAGGCCCTCTACCACTACCTGTCCCTCCGGACCTCACGTCACTAAGTACCCCAGTAATTTCTCAGCCTGTGCTGACTCGCTGACTTTACTTGACTTGACTTGACTTGACAATTGTATAAACGAACATAAGAATAACTTTAAACTGTAAAACGTAGTATGTCTATATTTATGAGACGATTTATACACCACACGTTTATAAAAGAGGGTCAGATTTAAAAATGAGAGACTTCCCCTAGAAAAGTTCCGTCTAGAAATGAGACTACTACAGGTTAAATAGTAAAAAAGTAGTTTTACAGACTCGAATTATATTTTGGGAACAGTTGTACTACTTTAGACTATTCATTAAGGTAAAAACAAACGGACAAACAAAGAAGGGGTATCTAAAGGTAGACCCTGGAGTCGTTACACTTGACTGAAACAAGGTCTACCTTCGGGTCGACAGGAAGACCTTAAATGATAGACTTAATTCGAGGGATAAGAAGGACGGAATGAAGAGACACCCCAGGAATAAATGACCGAGGGTATATGACGAAAAGTCTCACTAGGAAGTAAAACCACTAATAAAATGTTATCCAGAGAGTCGTCCCCACTCATCCCCTGTACATACAATTTTGGAGTTTTTAGTCTTTCATCGTAATCTAAATGAAAAACTACATATAAAAACTATCTCGTTTCACTATCTGACTTTTAGTGAAAGAACGTCCTTTCTGTAATAAAGGGAAGTAAAGAGACTACCTTTCATGTTCTTATAAAAATAAAGATTAGGGTGCATACTAAAAAAAAAGAACCAAACAAAATGAGAACGTCTGTGAGTAGAGACTAAATTTAAAACTTCACACAGTAAATGGTATACATGTTTTCGTTCCACACACACACACATATTCCAAACTTTCATTATAATGAGTTCAGTTAATAAATTAATTAAATAAAAAAATAAGGTAACCTTTTACACCATGTTATACATTACTAGGTATATAAGAGGTAAAAAAGTGAGGGAAAGTAACTTCGACTTGAAGTCTCGTCAGAGACTGACGTAAATTTTACGACATTCAATTACAAAAATAAACACTAATTCTCTATAAAAGAATGGTTAAGGAATTCCTATACAAAAATTAAAGAATGTGTGTTTCTAATGTTAACGTAAAACCCCCGGTCCGTTACTTTAATTGTTTGTCATATATCTGAGACAAAGAAATAAAAAACGGTATTCTTATATAATAAGTACTGTAATGTATTTTTTCGACATTCTTTTATTGTGTAGACGAATAAAAGGATGATTACCATATACTATAAAAATAGAAGATCTCTCTGTGAAAGGAGATAATACATTTATTAAAGTTAAATTTAGTTTATTTTAAAATTATTTTTAAATAAAAATTACATACGAATAATGTATATAAACACTCACACATATACAAACACTCTCTCAACGTCAACACAGGATGTAAGTCTTCTGTAATCTTTCGTTTTCTACTGGTCACGATGTACGTAACCTCTTCCTTTACCGTTGGGTGAGGCCACAAGAACGGACCTCTTAGGGTCCCTGCCTCTTCGGACCACCCGACAGCAGATGTCCCAGTGTGTCTCAGCCTGTCCTGACTTCGATGAATCGTCGTCGTCGAGGAATACTAATTCCAACGACAAGATCTCTCCTTTTTCACAATGAGAGCAATGTCTTTTAGTCTGAAATAAGTTGAAAGAAAATGGATCTTGATTGTCGAATTGGAAGAAAAACTAAAAAAGTAGACGGTAAAAGTACGAAGACACATATGAAATAGTGTGTCAGCGTATTCGTCTCAAGAGTATTGAACGGTATATCACTTTTGTCGTACGGACTTTGATATAGTCCGTTTAACAAAAGTTGACAATGAATCCACAGGGTCCACCTATAATAACAAAAGTTAGATTTTTATCTGTTTTAAACGCAGTCTTTCTAGTTTATTAAATAGGTTCTACTATATCAAACTCTAAAAGTAAAGACTTTTTACATAGGAATTGAAGGGGGTCTTGAAGATCTGTAAAGATGGACATCAATAGGTAGGACTGTATATTCATGTAGATGTCTATGTTTTAGTCTTTTATTTATATTAAGTCTAGTTAAAATTAACATCTTTAGAATCCGTTATTAGATTTCGATATATATATATATATAATATGCAATAGAACGTATAATTCATATTTCTTATAAATGTCTTCCCTTTGTCCTCTTGTCCTCATCTCCAGAAAGGAGTATCGAGTTAACCATTTCTTAGACGGACGTTACGTCCGCTGGGTCCAAACTAGTGACCCAGTCCTTCTAGACCACCTCTTTCTTTACTGTCGGGTGAGGTCATAAAAACGGACCTCTTAGGGTACCTGTGTCCTCGGACCGTCCGATGTCGGGTACATCAACGTTCACAACCTGTGCTGAATTATTGATTTAGTGGTGGTGCTTGTCCCCATATTTGTAACTTTTATCTTTTCTTTTTCTTTCTTCCTATCCTCTCTCCTTTCTTCCTTACTTCTGTATTTCTACGACCTTGATAATTTACTCTACTATATATAATTTTTACGGATCGAGTCTGCTTTTCGAAGACTCAATTTAAAACATTCTATACTGTCTATTCTAGTTGAGGTATTGGATGGATGTTTACATGTCTTTAGATGTATATCTACATGTGTAATACATACACTTTCATGCATAAAGTAAAGACACATTTATTAGATGAAGATTCAATAAACGGACATCAAACTGTTTCCAAGTTACGATCAGGGGTGTCAATAATTCGGTGAAAATTTATACCACTAAAATTCCAGGTATCTTTTGAATATACGTTTCCTGTAGTAAACTTTACGACCGACCTATTTCGTGCTCGACCTTAGTTCTAACAGTCCTCTTTATAGTTATTGTAGTCTATACGTCTACTGTGGTGGGAATACCGTCTTTCACTTCTTCTTGATTTCTCAGAGAACTACTTTCACTTTCTCCTTTCACTTTTTCGACCGAATTTTGAGTTGTAAGTCTTTTGATTCTAGTACCGTAATTCAGGCCAGTTAAGTACCGATTATCTACCCCTTTGTTTCTTTTATCACTGTCTGAAATAAAACCCCCCGAGGTTTTAGTGACGTCTACCACTGATATCGGTACTTTAATCTTCTACGAACAAGGAACCTTTTTTTCCATGTTGGTTTGATCTGTCGTATAATTTTTAGTTTCTGTAATGATACGGTTGTTTCAGGTAGATCAGTTTCGATACCGAAAAGGTTATGAGTACATACCTGCACTCTCAACCTAGTATTTCTTTCGACTCGTGGTTTCTTAACTACGAAAAACTTGACACCAAAACCTCTTGTGAAAACTTTCAGGGAACCCGACGTTCCTCTAGTTTGGTCAGTTAGGATTCCCTTTAGTCAGGACTTATAATTAACCTTCTTGGTTACGACTTCGACTTCTGGGTTATGAACCGGCGGACTACGTTTCTTGACTAAGTAACCTTTTCTGGGACGATGACCCTATCTGACTTCCGTACTCCACTTCGTCTGCTACCTTCTACTCTACCAACCTACCGTAGTGACTGAGTTACCCGTACTCAAACTCATTCGAGGTCCTCAACCATTACCCCTCCTTTCAGACCCCACGACGTCAGGTACCCCAGTGTTTCTCAACCTAGACTCACTCGTCGACTTAACTTGTTGTTATTTGTGTCCTTAATCCCATACATTCGTTGAGATTCTTGAGAGTAAATTCTAAATGTAACTACTTTACATGACCGTCATACTTACCATTAAATAAAACGTTCTCTTTGACACTTCTTTCCTTTTTTTTATCTTTAAAGTCATATCTCATTTTGTTATAGAATTTATACAGTCTCAATAGTAAACAACTTCCGTTCTAAACGTAGACATATTCCGTTCGTAAAATACAAAAGAGAAAATTAGAAGTTGGAAACTTTAGTCATGTTGATAAATGGAAATAAAATATATGATACTGTACTTTTACATGTTCCTACACACGTACACACGATTCAACGAAGTCAAGTCAAGTCAAGTCAAATCAAACAAACGAGTCAGCATAAGCTGAGAAACGCTGGTGTACTTAGTGTCGTGCGGGTCGGAGGGACATG
The DNA here is from genome assembly GCA_006410555.1 of Capra ibex. Taxonomy (NCBI): domain Eukaryota; kingdom Metazoa; phylum Chordata; class Mammalia; order Artiodactyla; family Bovidae; genus Capra; species Capra ibex. Next base: position 68,812,079 of record SJYO01049755.1, read on the forward strand.
TAGTGGTTGAGGACCTCAAGTGAGTCTGAGTGTGGGTAGCTCAGTCACTACGGTAGGTCGGTAGAGTAGGAGCCAGTGGGAGAAAAGGAGGAAGGGGGTTAGGGAGGGTCGTAGTCTCAGAAAAGGTTACTCAGTTGAGAAATGTACTCCACCGGTTTCATGACCTCAAAGTCGAAATCAGGGTCCCGACTAGAGGAAGTCTTACCTGACCAACCTAGAGGAACGTCAGGTTCCCTGAGAGTTCTCAGAAAAGGTTGTGGTGTCAAGTTTTCAGAGTTAAGAAACCGCGAGTCGGAAGAAGTGTCAGGTTTTAAGTGTAGGTATATACTTATATCCTTTTTGGTATCGGAACTTATCTGCCTGGAATTAACCGTTTCATTACATAGACGAAAACTTATATGATAGATCCAACCAGTATTGAAAAGAAGGTTCCTCATTCGTAGAAAATTAAAGTACCGACGTTAGGAGTCAGAACGGGTTAAGAAACACTGGGATATCTGGCATAGGGGGCGGGGGAGGGGCGGGTTCGAGGAGACAAACACCCTAAGAGGTCCACTTTTATGACGTCACCCAAATATACGGAAGGAGGTTCCCTAGAAGGGTTGGGTCCCTAGCTTGGGTGTAGAGAATATAGAGGACGTAACCATCCACCTAAGAAATGGTGATCGTGGTGGACTTTCTGTATATATGTTCCTATGTACAATAGTCGGTGAAAAGTGGTATTTAAGGAAATTTTTCAGAGAAGTAGTTTTTATTAAAAAAATTCCATTATATAACATTCACTTGTTCTCAAGTACTCTTTTGTCATCTTGATCTAAGACGAGGTCTATGACGGTGAATAATCAGTCTCGTAATCAAGGAAGTGACCCCTTTTTTTTTTTTTTTTTTTTTTCGAAACTAAATTATTTGCAATCAAACGTAAAGTCAAGTTTCTGACACTCGAAGACGTCGTGAAAGAAATTTTATTATTTTCTAAACTAAATACTACCAATTACATAGATAACTGTCATTTGTACATATCCTCTCCAACCGGTACACTCAACACGTGACCTCATTTCGTCCACCCTCACACCCATTAGGTCAAATTACTCCAGACTTATCACGTGCGTCTCCTTACGACACGGACTACTCGGTCTGAGACCAGGAGAGGACGAGGACTGACTCCTAATGTCATATACCAGGGACTAAGAGTCCCGAACCCTGAGTCTGATTTGATGTGTGGTCCAAAGGGTCCAGAGGTGAGGTCGAACGAATATATATTTATATATATATGTATATATATATAGGTATATATATATACCTATCTATCTATGCGTATGTATGTCTATATCTATATCTATTTGTAATATGTGTGTGTGTGTGTGTGTGTGTGTGTGTGTGTGTGTATATCCATCTCTCTTTCTCAGTAGAAAGGTAGGACTTCTAGGTACCCCCTAAACCGAGGCAGGTACCCTAATAGGTCCGTTTTCTCATGACCTCACTCCAGATCCTTTTGGTTCCTATGTTTTTAGACGTATACGTGTTCAACGAATATCTTTTCCCATATCATAAGTGTATGTTGAATATTTAGAAAGGTATGTGAAGTTTGGTAGAGACACAATGAATATTAGGGGTTATGTTGTATCGACGATATATTTAGTTACATTTACTATACATCTATTAACCGTAAGTTGTATAAGTTGAAAACGATAAATCTTGAAGGACGTCATATACCTTCGTTATGGGTCCCTATCCTTCCCACCTAACACACACACACACACACACACATGTGTATCCATACGTACAAAAAGAAGAGACCTCTAGGAATGGTTTATATGGTAATAATGGCTGGTATAAGTCGAAAATACCTTTTGTCGAGGTAATATAAGTCATAAAAGTCACAGACAATATACTTGACTACAGTATTAAGTAAAACTCGTAATAAGATTTAGGGTCCATAATTACGTTTTAAGAAAGAGAACCTTGAACGTTCAACCAAATACTTGGTTTCCTTCGTAACATACATCCTCGTAATGTATAGATTGTATATCATAAAAAAAAAGATAACATTTGGATCTTTCTTTCAATATAAAACAAAAAATTATCGAACAAAAATGAGGTACTCTGTTGATTATTAGTTTTATTCAGTCATTGTTTCCAAAAAGATTTGCATAAAAAAGGAATTTTATCTTTTCATTAGGGTACAAAATTTCGTGATTTTAGTTAGAAAGAAATGTTTATAAACAGTGAATTTAAAAAAATTGTAAGTTAATTGAACCCAAATATGTACAATTATTTCAATGTAAACTTTGTTATATATTTTAACAACTTTCATTTTTTTCTTTTTTTTTTGATAAAGATTTATTATGACGAGAAAGGAGAAGTCCTGTTATCGTTACATGCGTTGAAATCCGAAAGACACTCAAATAAATTGGACTTCTTTTGATTATTTGATTTTACTTTCCCGAATTTCCCTCCTTGTAAACATTTAATTGTTAGTTTTATATCACTGTGGTTTCATTTCAAATTAACATAATTGATCAATGTATATTCATATCCATTTATCGTACTTATTTATGGTTGCCTTTAAATAGTGATGACAACATTTGATATCTTTAACTAGTACTTCTCCTTATGTTTATATATATATATATATCTTCTTATATGTTCAACTTTCTGATTCAAACTCCGTTCTACCAATTTTAAATTGAATTTTTTTTTTTTTTTTTTTTGAAAGTACAACTTTCTCAAAGGTCTAACACACCTTTACCAGGGACGTGAATTACTAGAAAAACAAATCCATCTATTGTCTTCTTTTTGTTTTATCCCCTTTAATATTACCAGTAGTTGATAGTTTGTTAAAAACAATTTCACGAATTTAATAGGTTCGAAGTCTCGTAGATATTTTCTATTCTGTTAATTGGGATGAACTATCTGCTAATTTGACTCAGGGTTTCATTGTAGGGGTCACAGAGTGTCCACCCTAAATTGTCATATTGATACTTAGACTCAAAAAAAAAAAAATCTCCGACACAAAATTTATAATAAGAATTCATCTGATTAAACTTTTTTTTTTATAAAGTGTTTTAATTCTTTGTATACTTTTATACATATTAATGTGTATACAATACTTTTGATACAAAAGGTGAAGTTTAAAAGGTTAAAATTGAGACGAGATTATACTGTCCTTATAAAAACACACACAACGGTCATACCTTATTCAACCTTTTGTTTACCATTTGTAAATCATCATTGAGACAACTTTGTAGTGTCACAGGGTACGTGTAATTTTCCTTTTACACGTCACGATTGAGGGAAGTCAGTACAGGTTGAGAGACCCTGTGATACCTGACATCGGACGGTCCGAGGAAACAGGTACCCTAAGAGGTTTGTTCTTATATCCTTACCCAACGGTACTGAAGGAAGTTCCCTGGAAGTGTTGGGTCCCTAGTTTAGACTCAGAGAATATAGAGGACGTAACCGTCCAATCAAGAAATAGTGACCACGGTGGACCTTTCGGGCTTTCCTTTTATCTGTAAAGGTTTAGATAAATGAGGTATGTCACTTATACGATGGACACCTACAACACAAATAAAACAAATAAAAAGACTAAAAAATTCAGTATTTTATGTGACACCTTTGTAAAATTAGAATCGTAGATTTAAGGTACTCCTGTTCCCAAAAGCAGATTAAAACAAGTAACGATATACGAGTTCCGAACAAAGTCTTTTTTTTTTTTACACCTTCTTAATATTTACTCTTTTTTACCAATAACACACAGGACCGATCGTGTAGACTTTATAGAAAGTAATAAAAAAAAAAGAGTAAAGTAAGTCGACAAGATGATTCCCTATAGAAGGAGAAAGTAATAAAATATTGAGATGTTTATTATCTTGTAAGTATAGTAACATTTACTAAGAAAATACACCTTTAACTTAAACACAGGTCACCTCTGTGTTGACTAATATTGTGACACCTTATACATACTCAAAACGTAATTGAACATGTAAGTAAAGTTTAACGACTTATAAACACATATATGTACGTACACACGTCCGTGTATATATAGAACTTAAAAGGAAACTTAGTCAAAATTGTACAATTACCAAACGAGTAATTAACTACTCCATTCAATTAGAAATTATTCATTAGTAAAGTATAAACTGAATAAAAAAATGAAAATTTTGATAAAAAAATTAATTATAAATTTTAACCGACAAGTCAGTGAGTCAGTACAGACTGAGAGACGTCGTGGTACCCGACGTCGTGGGGTCCGAAGGAACAGGAAGTGTTTGAGGGTCTCGAACGGTTTTGAGTATAGGTAACTCAACCACTACACTGGGTTAGTAGAGCACGAGACAACAGGGAAAGAGGAGGATGGAAGTTAGAAAGGGTCGTAGTTAACCGAGAAGAGTAGTCCACCGATTTCATAGTCTCGAAGTCGAAGTCGTAGTCATGAAGGTTTCTTATACGTTAAAACTAAGGGAAACCTTAACTAATAGAACTAGTTCAGGGAACGTCGGGTTCCCTGAAAGTTCTCAGAAGAGGTTATGGTGTCAAGTTTTTGTAGTTAAGAAGTCGTGAGTCGAAAGAAATACTAGGTTGAGAGTGTAGGTATGTACTGATTACCTTTTGGTCTCGAAACTGATATAGCTAGTAAAAACCGTTTCATTACAGAGACGAAAAATTATGTGATAGATTCAAACAATATCGAAAAGAAGGTTCCTCGTTCACAGAAAATTAAAGTACCGAAGTCAGTGGTAGAGGTCACTAAAACTCGAGTTCTTTTAGTTCAGAAAGTGACAAAAGTAACAAAGGGGTTGATAAACGGTACTTCACTACCCGGATCTACGGTACTAAAATGAAAACACTTATAACTCAAAATTCGGTCGAAAAAGTGAGAGGAGAAAGTGAAAGTAGTTCTCCGAAAAATCAAGGAGAAACAAAATACACGATTCCCACTAAGAAAAAAAAAGAAAAGATATCTAAAATAAAATAAAAAAAATTAAATAAAAAATTTAAAATTTTAGAAATTAAGAATGTACGCAAGGGTTTGTACTTGGGGGGAGGGTGGAGGGAGGGGTATTGTAGAGAGACCCAGTAGGGGTACGTGGTCGAGGTTCGTACGACATAGGACGTAGTCTGTATCTGACCGCTAAGTTAAGAATGTACTGTCATATGTACAATCTTACAGTAAGAGGGTTTAGTAGGGTGGGAGAGGGAGGGAGACTCAGGTTTTCAGGTAATATGTGTAGACACAGAGAAAGGGACAGAACGTATGTCCCAGCAGTAACGGTAGAAGGATTTAAGGTATATATACACAATCATATGACATAACCACAAAAAGAAAGACCGAATGAAGTGAGACATATTAGCCGAGGTCAAAGTAGGTAGAGTAGTCTTGACTAAGTTTACTTAAGAAAAATTGCCGACTCATTATGAGGTAACACATATACATGGTGTCGAAAGAATAGGTAAGTAGACGACTACCTGTAGATCCAACAAAGGTACAGGATCGATAATATTTGTCACGACGCTACTTGTAACCCCATGTACACAGAGAAAGTTAAGACCAAAGGAGCCACACATACGGGTCTTCACCCTAACGACCCAGTATTCCATCAAGATAAACGTTAAAAAATTCCTTAGAGGTGTGACAAGAGGTATCACCGACATGATCAAACGTAAGGGTGGTTGTCACATCCTCCCAAGGGAAAAGAGGTGTGGGAGAGGTCGTAAATAACGAACGTCTAAAAACCTAGTGTCGGTAAGACTGACCACACTTCACCATGGAGTAACACCAAAACTAAACGTAAAGAGATTATTACTCACTACAACTCGTAATAAGTAGACGTATAGACTCCAATAACTATAAAGAGGACCGTTAGAACTAAGGTCGAACACAAAATAGGTCGGTCCCAAAGAGTACTACATGAGACGTATATTCAATTTATTCGTACCACTATTATATGTCGGAACTGGTATGAGGAAAGGATTAAAACTAGATCAGGTACGAAGATACAGACCAAGATTGACAACGGAGAACTGGACGTATGTCCAAAGTATCCCCTGTCCAATCCACCAGACCATAACGGTAGAGAAATTCTTTAATTGTGTTAAATAACACTAGGTGTGTCAATTTCCGACTCGTATCAGTGATTTCGTCTTCATCTACAAAAAGACTTTAATAAACAAACTAGATACTAGGTCACCTACAACCGTTAAACTAGAAAACAAGGAAATGGAAAAAGATTTGGGTCGAACTTGTAGACCTTCAAGAGTCAAGTACATGACGTCTTCGGATTGATCCCTTTTAAAACTCGTAATGAAATGATCGTACACTCTACTTACGTTAGCACGTCATTAAACTCGTAAGAAACAGTGACAGAAAGGAACCCTAACCTTACTTTTAGTTGTAGAAGGTCAGGACACCGGTCACGAATCAAAAAGTTTAAACGAGTATACAACTCACATCGTGAAATTGTCATAGTATAAAATCCAAAAATTTATCGAGGAGAGCTTAAGGGAGTGGAGGTGATCGAAACAAATAACACTACGAAGGTTTCCGGGTGAACTGGATCTTGAAGTCTTACAGACCCATATCAACTCACTAGTGTGGTAGTACCTATAGACTCAGAATTTTAGAAAAAACATATCAAGAAGACACATACGAACGACAGAGAAGAATTATAGGAGACGAAGAAAGTCCAGGTTTGATAAAGACAGGAAACAACATGGGTAGAAACATACTTTATAAGGGAATCATAGAGATTAAAAGAACTTCTCTATAGATCAGTAAAGGTTGTGAATTTTGTCACATAAAGTATACCATCAATGAATTTATAAATAACCACTTACTTAAATATTTATTTACTTACTGACTTTAGATAAATACTTTGTTTACTTAATATGTACCAAGTCAAAAATGATTGGACTTAAAGATTAATAGTATTTAAACCGGTCCATTAAGTCCAGTGAATAAATTTTTTTGTATGTTATTTAGTTGTGTGAAGATTTAGTGTATGTTTTTAAAGAAGAAATTCTTCTCTACGTTCGTATAGTGATCAATATCATTCATTAAAAAGTTCACATATATATCTTTACTTTTTATATATGTTATATGAGTACATATACGATTCTATTTGAATGTACACATACAATATAAGTGATGTCTATGTACACACCGTCTTAAAATCTCGAATAAAACAAATTGACTTTAAAACACGGACAACTAATAACTAAAGTGAAAAGGGAGAGTGCGGTCGGTAACTGTTGATGGTAAAGGGGAAACTATTATACTTGAACTGATAAAATCTATGAAGTGTCATTCGTTTTAGTACGACATACAAAGAAAGACACTGACCGGATAAAGTGAAACGTACTTCAGGTTTTTAAGGTATGCATGATAACGAATAACGTCTTAGTAGAAGAAAATATTCCGTATATGATTTAAACATAAGTAGGTAATGACCATGTATGGATACAAGGGTGGTAAAACCGAATATATTTATCACGATGTTAATTGTACCAACATGTATATAGAAAAGTTCCAAGACTAACTATTTATGGGTGTTTATATAACGATCTAGAATCTTATCAAAACCTCTTCCCGTACCGTTAGTTGAGGTCATAAGAACGGACCTTTTAGGGAAACTGTCTCCTATGACCACCCGATGTCAGGTATCCCAGTGTTTCTTAGTCTGTGTTGACTTCGCTGAATTGTGTGTGTGAGTGTATGAGAAGTAGAATGTGTATGACGAGACAAAACCGTATATCCAACGAACGGGAGACCTAGGACACAGGTTAGGTCCCCACCCTTAGGTACCCATGGTGGTCTATGATTGACTTTCTGTTCCTCTGATTTATCTGAGGTCGGTAGACTAATTCTCGGTGGTTGTACCGAAGAAGACCACCGAGTCTACCATTTCTTAGATGGAAGTTACGTCCTCCGGTTCCAAGTTAGGAACCTAGACTTTCTAAGATACCTCTTCCTTTACCGTCGGGTGAAGTCGTAAGAAGAGACCTCTTATTGCACCTGTCTCCTCGTACCACCCGATGTCAGGTACCCCAGAGTTTCTCAACCTGTACCGACTTGTTTATTGTAAAATTAAAGTATCTTCTTACTTTATTATACGTTTATAAACCGAAGTAGTTATTCTAAATCTTGTAGAAATAAAATATAGAAATTAATTGGATTAATTATATTAGACTATTCTTCTACATTAAAGGTACTTGAAGGTCTACAGGTTCGAACAAAATCTTTTCCGTCTCCTTGGTCTCTAGTTTAACGGTTGTAGGCGACCTAGTAGCTTTTTCTTTCTCAAGGTCTTTTTGTAGATAAAGACGAAATAACTGATACGGTTTCGGAAACTGACACACCTAGTGTTATTTGACACCTTTTAAGATTTTCTCTTCCCTTATGGTCCGTTGGACTGGACGGAGAACTCTTTAGATATACGTCCAGTCCTTCATTGTCAAGTTTGACCTGTACCTTCTTGTCTGACCAAGGATTACCCTTTTCCGTATGTAATTCAGACATATAACAGTGGTACGAATAAATTGAATATACGTCTCATGTAGTACAGTTTACGGTCCGACCTACTTCGTGTACGACCTTAGTTCTAATGACTCTCTTTTAATTTATTGGAGACTATACGTCTACTGTGGTGCAAATACCGTCTTTCACTTCTCCTTGATTTTTCGGAGAACTACTTTCCCTTTCTCTTCTCAGTTTTTCAACCAAATTTCGAGTTGTAAGTCTTTTACTTCTAGTACCGTAGACCAGGGTAGTAAAGTACCCTTTATCTACTCCTTTGTAACGTTTGTCGTCGTATGAAATAAAACCACCCGATGTTTTAGTAACACCTACCACTGACGTCCTTACTTTAATTTTTTACGAATGAGGAACCTTCTTTTCAATACTGGTTGGATCTATCATATAACTTTTCGTCTTTGTACTGAAACGGTTGTTTCCAGGTAGATCAGTTCCGATACTAAAAAGGTCACCAGTACATACCTATACTCACAACCTGACACTTCTTTCGACTTACGACTTCTTAACTACGAAAACTTGACACCACAATCTCTACTTAGAACACTCAGGGAACCAAACGTTCCTCTAGGTTGGTCAGGTAAGACTTCCTCTAGTCGGGACCCTAAAGAGACCTTCCTTACTACTTTGAGGTCATGAAACCGGTACAGTACGTTTCTCAACTTACTAACCTTACACTACGACCCTCCCTAACCCCCGTCCTTCTCTTCCCCTACGGTCTCCTACTCTACCGACTTACCGTAGTGATTGAGCTACCTGCACTCAGACTCACTTGAGACCCTCAACCACTACCTGTCCCTCCGGACCGCACGACGCTAAGTACCCCAACGTTTCTCAGTCTACACTGACTCGCCGACTTGACTTGACTTGACTTGACACGACGTTACGTACCCCAGAGTTTTTCAGCCTGTGCCGACTCGCTGACTTGACTTAACTTAATCTCTTACTTACGGAGAGTGAAGGTTGTCAAGGGAATCGTTAGGACGTCCGTCTAGTCCGTCAGTTCTATTATATACTTCTGTCTCAGTCGGACAGATATACGTCACCTCTTCCTACGTCTTTTGTTGGACAATGGAACTACGTGACTATGAGAAAAAGGACAAAAAGGGAAATTTTGGACAGTAGTAACTCGTCTTAGAAATCTTAACTAGAACCCTGTACTCAGGTGGAAGAGAGGTCTAAGGACCGAAAAGAATGATTTCGTGGAAAGGAAAGACAACTGTAAACGGAGAAGTAATAACTGAAAGTTAGTTACTCATCGACTATAACTTAAACTATTGTTACCAATCTCTTAAGAATACCGTTTTCGGGACGAGGAGGAGGACGTTATCGAGTAGGAAAGAATAACGTTAACAGAAATACTTATTTTATAGAGGATTGATTCGATCTAAATGAAACTTAAAATGTTATAAATAATATTCGTTGAAATGTTAGAAAAACTATAAATTTAAACAAAACCCGTCATTCGTCACTATAAACACATAACTTATCCGACAATTATGATAACTTATCATGTACTTAGATTACCTTATGACAAAGGTTATCAATTTGAAGAATAAAGACACAAGAGGAAATGAAGTCACTTTAATAGTAACGAATCTTTTACCGAGTCTTACGACACTTTCTTTGAGAAAACCCACGTTTCACGGTTGACTTCTTACAGTGACCGGTAAACAAAGATGTTCCTACTACAGTGGTCTGTGACGTCGACGACTGGAAGTTGTGGAGGACTTTCCCTATGTCCCACCTCTAGTCTTCACTCCTGGAGACAAGAGACCCTTTTTTTGAACGTCTTGTCTGCAAGTCTAGCAACTATAAAAGCCCTCTTCTAACTTGTGTTAATAACATAGAGGAGTATAGATCTTTTCGTGGATGTAGTAATTATCTCTGTAAACGAGATGTTCTAATCGTCGTTGGAAGATAGTTTTATCCACAACCAAAGTACATTGGGGGACTGATTTTCGTACGTATATGAGTACAGAGGTATAAAAAACCTAATCAAGGAATCTCAGATAGTGGTAACAACATCACAAATCATTTGGATTCACTTTGAATTGAGTATCGAGAGTGTAAAACAAAAATAAAAGTCAATTTTTTTTACATATTTGGTTTGATTGTTTCGTATCCTTTCTCGGGAAGGTCCACAATAAGTCTCAACCCCCAAAACCTCTCTTTCCTCTCTTCCGTCTTTCTTTAATCTTATTTTTCCGTATCCGAAGTTTTGGTATAAACCTTCGTTCTCTCCACTACAATGACTCAAGTTCGAACGAGACGAGAGACGTGTTATCCGGTTGTTTAAACTCTCTGTTCCACAACTCCGTTCCTTACCTGAAATTAGTCCCTCGACCGTCTGGTTCTTCTACCGTCCGATCACGGAGTTTTATTGGGAGAATCACCCCAGACCTACGGTTCGAGAAAATATCTAATCTCTACTACTTCGTTACATTTTTCCGGTAATTAGAACGTTTGTAGAGGACCTTACCGTTCAAAGTCCGTCACCCACATAATTGAAGAAGGAAGGACGGTAGGTGTCCACCTGTCCTAAGACTTGTTTCCGTGAAATCGAATTGTCAGTCCGTCTCCCCATGCTAACAGACTCCATTTGGTGAGACATACTAATATTATTGTTTTAGTTACTTTTCGTTCAGGTTCTTTGTCAAGGTTATACCTCAGTCTTAACCGAAGGAGTGACGTTGTCACTCTGGAAGGATCTTCATGTCTCTTGTTTCCTGGACATGTGTGTTCACCTGATAAAGAACAGAAAGGAATAATATCGTGTTTAATAGACAGGAATACTTTTACCTTAGACTACTTCAGTTCGTTAAGATACACAAACACTCCGTCACTTAATCTTCTCTCCGTGTCTCCCTTCCATACTAGAGGAGATTGAGTGAAATGACCCTGGAGTCGTCCTTGACCTGAATGTGACATCCTCCATTCTTTAGGTTTCGAAGGACTGTCCTAGGTCTCTCCATCTTTACACTGACGAGAATACCAATTCTCTTATTTTTAGATTGTCACGTCTATTACACTTAGTCTTTATAATAATGATCGTTTACTGACATCCTCCCCCTTCGTTAAAAGGTAGATAGGAGAAAGAAAAGACCCTGGGGAAAGACATTGGTTTGGATCTCATTGTCCTCTTTTTGTTTCTATATTTAGAGGGTATATTTACCTCTGTCGCTCCTTTTGACTCATTTAGGGATCTTACCGGACAGTGAGGGCATTTTGGAAGACATTTTTTGGTCTTCAAACCCTATCCCTTCCGTCAAGGCCCGTCAATAGTCCCTTGGTGTTATTGGTTTTTATTGGTTGATGGTTATTATTAATACGGTTACCTCGTACAAACTCCTACCATATAAAGTGAAGTCAATTACAGTCTCAAATCTGTTTGTCTTACGGATTCACGATTCATCGGTTACTGAAATAAGAAATGGTTTCTTAAATGGTTTTGACTTCTCACAGAAAGAAAAATCAACAGGACTTAAGAAAACAAACGTTATAAATATAAAAGATGTGAAATGATTGTTAACAAAATTTTACAAAATTTTATCTAAATAAAATACCAATAAAATAATTAAAATTATTTTACAAAATTGTACGTATATAAAATAAAAATAAAATATGTATCTACATATTTCCTGTGTATTGATCTTAATGTACTGTTAGAATCATCTTGACGTGAGTTTAGTATAGTACGTAGTCTCTTCCTTTCGTATTCTAATAGATCTTCAATGACTACTTCAAAATAAAAATATAAGGTGTATCCTATTTTGAGATATGAAATTCTCACACTTTTATTTTATTTACAAGAATTGATATAATCCTATCTATTATAGTGTGAATAGTGGTTAATAAACAAGATAATTTCAAGTGTATAGCAAAAGTCATCTCATAACTAATAATAAAACTTGATGTATTTATAATAACGATAGATGATAACTGTTTGATGTTTACATTTTTGTTTGTTTTTTTAGATTTTTTATCAGATGTTTAACTATCCCGGGTGTACCCCAGAGTAAAAATTCTACCGAGTAATGTAAACAATCCATCAACCTTATCCTTTTTCTTCAGGTCTTACCACCACCGATTTTTTGTTCTTTCCCTTTTCGGACACTTTTATGTTGTTTCCTTCCAAGTTCCTGGTCTCACTCCCGGAGTCCATTTTGTTTGTCGAGAGGAACGATCGGGTTAAATATGTCCCATCCAAGTCCCCCTCCTCCTTTTTTTTTTTTGTTTTGTATTTTTCTCCCCGGTTTTAACTCGACCCACGAAGAGAAGAGTAGAAAACCCAGTCGGGGGGAGTACTGAGCACCTACATAAAAGGAAACGAACGGTTTATTTTGACTCGACATTGTACATCGACATTGTGACTAGGTAGGGAAGTTAAAAAAAAACGACACCACTCTGTCTTGGTTCCTTTAATGTGTGAGGGAGTTGTATAACTGGACCTTTTGTTTCTTATTTTAGTGTCACTAGGAACTCTGACTGGTTTAACGGGTTTACTGTAAGACAAAAGAGTAACCACGGATGGAAGTTTCAGCGCTCTGGTGGTCTATGGTCTGAAGACCGTTGTACTGGTGTCCTGAGTTGATGTCCGATTTTTAATTGGTAGAGAAGTCTATTAAAAAGTTACCACCCCATATTCTTTCTGGGATAGTCTTTACTTCCCGTGTTCGAGAGGAATTCCCGACCAGTGGGAGAGAAAAGGGAGATTACTTAAAAGGAAAGAGCGGATTGACGGGTCGAGCGAGAGAAAAAGAGACGTGATTAGAATGTAAGACCACGGCTTTGGTCCCTCCTTCTAGGTGGGGTTGACCCACCCGAGGAGAGTACTCGGGTGGAGGTCACCAGGGAAGGGAACCTGGAACGGGTCTTTGGCTATACTCGAGACCCTACCCTGAGAGGTGAACGGAATGACCTGACTGTAAAGTAGGCAACTAATGTTCCCACTCACTTTAGGGTAAAAGAACCTAGAAGAGAGTGAACGGAGTAAAGGTACAGGATCGCGATCCGTCCTCCTGGGGTACCGGGAGGTCGGGAGTCAGAACACGGGGTAGACTGAAACTTTATCCCCTACGGAAGATAGTCTGGAAAGAGGAGTGAAAGAGAATGGGAACACATTTGAGGGATAAGTCGACGTTACCCTATAAGAGTTAGGGTCGGGAGTTTTAGAGGAGGAAATCCTACGGAAAAGGTTTTGGATTTTCGGAACCTGAAGGTTCCTTTCTATTCTGGTTTTTCTGAATACATGATAAGATCGTGACAGACTGGTGTTACGTCTGAAATATTATCAAGGGTTGACGGTCTTTTGTCTTGAGAGTCAACATTATGAGATGGTCTGGAACTATTGAAGACGGTAGCGGTACCGTTCACCATTCTTTAGGGAGTACAAGTCCTAAAGAAACGAGAAACGAGAGCTGGGTGAGAGACACTTAGGACGAGATGAATAGTTTATGAGAATCGGGGGAGACCCGGTGTAGGAGGAGTATGTTTCAGAGGACTAGAGATAAGTCTGAAAAGAAGAAGAAGGAACCTGGAAAGACTGGTGTCGGGTGTGGGATACTGAGGGTCAGGGAAACGTCGACGAGGTCTAGGTCAAGGTTGTGGAAGTGAAATACGGGATAGAAGGGAGGGAGGTTTGGGGCAAGGGACGGACACGACCTCCGTTCTAGACTCTGGAGTCGAGGTGGGACATGGGGTTCCCAGGGTTCCGAAATGGGCTGGAGGTATTCAGGGGAGGGATATGGGGTAGGACTTTTTGAAATTTTATCCTTTGAAGTGTCGTCCTGGGGGGAGGAAAGGGACGAGGTGAGGAGGGAAATACCCTTCATCGACCTCGTCTTCCGTAACGAGTCCAAGTACGGGGTAAGAGGGAGTGGCTAAATTGAGTCTAACTTTACACAGAACCGAGGAAGAAGAGTCTGGGACTGTTAATCGATTTTATTAAGCTTATAGAATGGGTCAGAATTCTGAATTGGACCGTACTATAAATATAGTTTGAAAGGAGGTGAGAAGAGGTTCTTCTCTTCTTTGTTCACACCATTGGGAGAGTCCACGTACGACTACTCTATGTGTCCTGACTGTTGTAATTCGGGTATCCCGGTTGTCGACAGGGGTTCTACTAGGGTTGACCCCAATAGTCCGTCCCTCTGGACCTATTCGTCGGGTATTAGTATGTTAACGAACGGAGTAGTACCCGGAAGTTTTCCGTCCCGTACTTTGACAGTTGAAACTATTCGAGAGATTTTATTGAGTTTCTAATCTACTTTGGGGTCGTGTTAAAGATCGGTCCAATTACCTTCGGTATGTTTTGATATGTATTAATATGGGGTAAAGTCGTCTCCCGTAGTAACAGGAATTGTGGGTAAAATAGTGAGTCAGTAGGAGTCTATAGGTCTCCTTTGAATTTTTCCGTCTTCCAGGAGTTTGGAGGTTGTTCTGGAAAATTAAAATCGGAAATTCTAAAAGTTATTGGGTCTTCTTATCCGTTTCGATCTCTTCCGGGTTGTTCTAGTTCGGTTTATGATGGAAAATCGGTGACAGGATGTACCGAGGTTCGGAGGTAGTTGGTTGTTTCTTTCCTTTGGTGAACCCGGGACGAAGTTTACACCGTTTCCTCTGGTGACTCCGAGGAGGTCAAGGTATACGGTCGACACCGTATTTCCCTGTAACCTTCCAACGGACAGGTTTAGGGGGAGATCCTGACAGCTGTAGGGGAAATCAGAAATCTTCCTCAGGAGACTGGGTCGAGATACGTCAGAGGAGTCTGACTTCCACAGGTCCCAGGGTCTGGGGTTGAGAGTATTGGAGATACCTCGGGTCCCATTGAGAATGTCACCGTCCATTCGGTTAGAGGAAAGAGTAGTTGTGTCCCTCGTGTAAGAAACGATACGGACTGATGAGACCTTTTGGTTCCAGAGAGTCCAGGGACGATACCATCAACTGTCAAATTATAGATGTGGTATTTATTGACTCGGGTATGGAACGTGTTAAGTCCTATAGGGTAAAGGGGTAAGAAAAGAGTATGAGGGGTTTACAGGGTGAGGATAGGAACCCTCTCTTGAAGAGAGTTTTAAGTTTCGGAGATAGATCGGACCGATGACGAGGAGTTGGGGCGGAGGAGAAGGAGACGGGGTGACGGGAGGAGTAGGTATTTGGGGTATCAAACCCTATGTCTGTTGGGTAGACAACGGAGAGTGGTAAGAAGTTAAGTATAGGTAGAGTTTCTTGGGGAGATTTAAGGGGTTAGGTGGTACTATGGGGTAGAGGGTTTTTGTAGTCATTCCCAATTTTGGATAGTAGTGATTTGAAGACGTAGTCCCGGAGAATAGGGATATCGTGGGGATAGGATGGACATTTTTTCGGTTTTCCGAGGATAGGGGACCTGGTCCTGGACTCTGAATAGTCACCCCGACAATAGAGGTATGTGGGTCATCAAGGTTTAGGGACATGAAAAGGGAGAGTGTCAGGGAGAAGGTGATGGGTGAAGTGACAAGATCTGGAGTACCTACGGAAGAAATGATAGGGAAGTGTGGGTCTCAGAGTTCTGGACCTGACTAGGTTAGTAGCGAGGGCTGTCGACTGTACCTGTCAGGAGGGTGTTCCGAGAAAACTATCGGGATTAAAGAAACTGGTTCGAGATCATAGTCTGGATTGGAGAGAACTAGAGTGAGACTCATGATCGGAGGTTATACACCTACTAGAGAGGAAACATCAGGAAACGAATGTGTGAGAGTTGTTGTATGATATGTCGAGAAGTTAAAAGATCGACTAATTCCAATAACTCAGAGAGGGTGGTTCAAAGTAGAGAGACAAGGATCTCAGTGGATAGAGTCTCTGGAAAATTGTGGTTGTTTTTATATATAATGATGACTATCTTTCAGGGAATATAAATGGGACGGTAAGGGAGGTATTTCTTTGTCTCTAGGACAGGAAGATCCCCAATCGACCTATAGATACGGAGACCTAAGGATTAAGTGGGAGAACCATGTTGAGGATATAGTGCGGTGGGTTCCTCCAGAAAGTCTTGGGGATTTCGATTTTAGTTTATAGGTAAGTCGGAAATTATGGGAATTCATTCGGTAAGAGAGTCGGGATCGAGATTGTGAAGGACTGTACAGAGCGGGGAAATGTAAGACGTACTGACTCTCTGTGTTTTAACAGGATCCTCAAAACCCTGTTTTAATCCCGGGGAGGAAGTGGGGACGGTGAATAGATAAATAGTTTCGTTAATCTAGGGTATGGGACTCCTACCGGTCGGACGGGGGCACGAGACGTCGTTGACGGGAGGAACGAGTCCTTTCATTTTTAGACTGAAAACCTCGTGGGTAACAGTAAGTAAGTGGTGTACTCAAATTCTGGAATGAAAGAGTGTTTAGGTACTGGGAAGATAGAGGAGGTACGTAGGTTGATTAAGTACAGTGGGAAGAACTTAGAGGACTTAAGGGGAAACTTGTCACAGGATGAAAGTTGGGACGGTGGAAATAGGGATTAAGAAGACTCGGAGGGTAGTTATGAACGTTTCTTCGTAATCTTCTGGACTACGGGGTAAAGAAAGGTAAAGGAGTTGGGGAATTTATTGGGACTGAACTGAACCATATAACTACCGTCGAGGAGATACTGTGATCCTCCTTTTCTTTTTCACATTGACCTATACGTTAACGGAGACTGTGGTTTTAATAACTTGGGGTTGGAGAGGGGAACCCGTTGAGAAGGGTTTTCCGTCTTGAATAACGTGATTGATCTCGGGAATGAGAACACCGGTTGTTCTCTCGTTTGTATATGTGACTAAAGATTTATGTAAAAGGTGTAGTATGTGAGCGTACGACGGTATGTGAGCGTACGACGGTAGACCTTCCTTTCTCCAGAGGATAGATGATTTCCGAGAGGGTATTGATTGCAGAACGAATATGAGGTTGAAACTTTTCATCGATTGTACGGTTGACTTCATCCGTAGTACGTAACGGTTCTAATGATCCAACGGAGTCTGGGGTAAAGTACCCCGTTGTATGGTGTCTGTCTCTTCGTTTTGTTCGGAGCGAGGTTAGTAGACGAGTTGTTGAATATCATTAGGGGTTGTATTTCGGGGAAATGGAGGGGCTTCTTTTTTGTACTAACAATGTTCTTCCTCGGGTTGGTGTTCCTCTGACCAATGTTTTTGTCCCGGTGATACAGAAGGAGTTAGAATATGTGTCTAAGAATGTCTGTAAGTAGTCTGGGACTTGGATCCGTGATTTGGAATAATAGTAGAGAATTCTGGAGAAGAGTGGATAGGATTGGAAGAAAATGAGTATGTCGTTTAGTAAGTGAGAACATAATAGAACGAGGAGTTAGAGTAGTGTCCCTCGGGATTTCGGATGAGGGAATAAGGGTTGTGTAGTCCGAGGTCCTGTATAGGGTCCTCTCCTGACCGTTCAATTGAAGTGAGTGTAAGGAGGTTGTACTTTTTATTGTTCGTACGAGTGAGATCATCACCATTCATTTCGTTTTTGTCTACATAGCCAATGATCAACCTGACCCTATAGGGGATGAATGAGACAAGTGTTATCTTGAAATGAGACACAGAGGGCGAATAACCTGATAGTAAGTTTTTGAAAGGGTGACAAAATGAACGAATAGGTATCAAGAACAATAAACCCCGCACCGAAAAGAGAATGACACTAGTCGGATCTACTTCAGTAATAAGTGAAAGGAAGTTGTATCATTGGGTTCGGGAATGGAAAGGACCTTTGAGGTGACAATGACTAGAGGGAAATTAAGGAACTGAAGTATTGGCTAAAAGCCGAGGTACCTCTAAATTATCTCAAGTGTGTTTGGGTTTAATTAAAGATAGGGACCTAAGAATAAAAATAGTAAAAGAGGGGAATCTGTACTCTACAGTGTAGTAATAAAATGAGAATGAGGGAGAAAAAAAAAAAAAAGTCAGGTTTAAAGTATAATTATCGGAGGGATATTGAGTGGGACGGTGTTTTGTACGAATAGATAAGTCTTGAGATTTAGACTGGGTAGTGAATGAATTCTGGAGTTTAGGTTGGGACCTGTCACTAACAACCTAAACGAATAGGTAGAGGAGTGGACCTACTAGTCGTGAGAGGTAAAGGGGTTTTACCTGAGTATATTTGTGAAGAGAAATAGTGTGTATATCTCCTCTTAGAGAAAAAATGGTATGTATACAATAAATATAAGTTAACTAGTTCAAGTGTTAGGACTGTTTTATGACTGGAGGGAGGAATATCTAAAGTGAAGATGAGTGTTTTCTGGTCGATATCCTACTGGGTAGTGGAGACTGTTAGTAGATGTTATTGTCTAAGGAAAGACAAAAAGGTCTGTTTTGACGCATTGATCCTTGATATTGTGGTGTGGAGACATTAGTGTGAAGTGTAGAGAGGAAGAGAAGTCCGGTTGGGTAGATGGCGTAGAGTCCTTGACGTCTTGTAGGAGAATGAAAGAGTCTCTCTGAGGGAAGACATATACCACATTTACGAGGGGAACATCCCCGATGTGACCACTCAAGTCACAGTCAAAGTCTCTGATGATTCAAGGGTCTTTCTGAGAATAAACGATAACTAAAGACGACAACAGAAGAATGAGGACCCTATAAATAGAATACACCTTGGTGGTGGATAAATACAGAAGGGTGATTGACCTGTCCTTATACGTGGGACCATATAGATCGGGGTCTCTAAAGATGACGAGGATTGTTAGTCTGAGAGGGATAGGGTGATTGAGTATTGTCTGGGTCTACCCGTTAAGTTAAGTAAGGAGATAATAAGTCAAATTCTTGTCACCGACTAACCCTGTCCCTGGTCTCCTGAATGTTGGAGAAATTTAATGATAGTTTCGGAAAGATTTCTAAAGTGACCGTCGGATCTTCTTTATAGATTGTCGGAATAGTGTTAGGTTTTGTTCGATGTAAGGGACTGTCGGTACCGGGAGGTTCTGTCTTCTCCTAATCTGGAGGAGTCTCGTCTTTTTACTGCGGATACAGACAAAAACCTCCTTCTGGTGATGAAGATACGGTTATTTAGTCCGTAACATTTCCTTCGTCGTTCTTTAGACTGTTTGTCCCGGAGTTCTTATGTATTTGTGGAGTCATTAAGTACCCTTTTGACCAATCCGTTAACCTTAACCTACGGGACCCAGGATGGAAAAGATCCGGGGGAGGAAGATGAATGGGAATAAGATCGAAAGTCGGGTACAAATTACGTAGAAGAAAGTTTTAAAGAAGTCTTGACGAATGTTCGGAAGTGGTTGGTTTGATAGGTATTCGATGAAGATTGAGTGAGTTTAATAGTTTTTGAACATGGGATGTGTTTAAGAAAACTGGGTGTAAGGTCGAAAAAGAATAGAGTGGGGGTGCTACGGGGACAGGACGTCCTTCCTCCATGATTTCTAACTGAAAACCAGAAATAGGATTTAGTTTTTCCGACCTTACCATCCCGAGTGGACCCCAGAGTAACAATTCTACCGAATAATACAATTGGAGTCTTTGTTTCTTATTTTAGTGTCACTAGAAACTCTGACTGGTTTAACGGGTTTCCTGTAAGACAAAAGAGTGATCACGAGTGGAAGTTTCGACACTCTCGCGGTCTAAGGTCTGGAGGTCGATACACTGGTGTCCTGAATTGATCACCGATTTTTAATTGGTCGAGAAACGTCTTAAACAGTAACCGTTCCATATTCTTTCTGGGGGTAGTCTTTCCCTCTTACACCCAAGAGGAATTCCCGACCAGTGGGAGAGAAAAGGGAGATTATTTAAAGGAAAAAGAACAGACTGACGGACCTAACCAGAGAAAATGAGACGTGAACGGAATGTGTTTATTGATTTATTCATTCACGTATAACCACCTACTATAAATTACATTTCTTTACCTCATAAGAAAGTAGTAAACACCAAGACATGGTATCCAAGATAAATCGATTTGACTTTGATTTAAGATATTTGATCAAAGTGACTAAATTAATCCAAAAGTTAAATATTCTCCAAAAAGTCAATAATAATCCCTTTATACTTTTTAATTTTGATCAGTTTATAAAAATGACTTAATTCAGTAAAGTATCATTGATATGGTATTACGTTGGAGTCGTGTTACGGAAACTTTTTCTATTATATGGAAAAATCAAAATTTAACAATACGAGATATCGATGGTGGCACGGTAGACAAGGAAACAAAAGTTGAGTAAAGTTTTTTTTACATAATAGACAGACTGAGGTCCGAGAGTCAAGGTGGAGGACAGGTACTAAGGTGGTGTCGGTTGAACCTGGACTACTAAGTTTAGAAACAAAAAGGAGTACTCAGATTTAAATTAAAAGATGTTGATGAGATTTCATATCCTAAAGGACTCATAATTTGTTTGAGACCCGTCCGGACGGAGTCTTAGTAGAAGACCTGTATATATGTGTCAGTTAGGAGATTTGAGAAGATTTTCTGTTTAGCTTAAAATATGGACTCATTCCTCCTTGGAACCACAAGATATCGTCTACAGGAACGTCTGGAATGTCACTATAGACCTGGGTTATGAAGATATTCTCCTCCTTTTACTAATTGATTTACATCAACTATCTTCATTTAGGTATAGTGTCTTACTGGTCCCTCTCTCAACCGGTACGACTCTTAGAGGTAATGTTTTATAAATTTTTATGTAAGCGAAATTTAAACAGTATAAAATAGGGTCCCAAGTCTGCCATTTCACAGACGGATGATACACCCTCTGGACCCAAACTATGGACCCACCCCTTCTAAGGGACCTCTTCCTTTACCGTTGGGTGAGGTCGTGAGAACGAACCTATTAAGGTACCTGTCTTCTCGGACCACTTGATGTCAGGTGTCCTAACGTCTCAGCCTGTGCTGACTCGATGAAGTGAAGTGAAGAACTATTTGTCGTCGGACTCCGGTGTAGACCCGGAGGAGTCAAAACCAATTATTTCAAAATGGTGTTGGGTGGTGAACACGTCGAGAAGTAACATCAGACATCAACGTAAACGCGACGTTTCCGTTGATAATCAAGGATACCTGAAACATAGGTGGAACAAGGGGTCTACAGAGATACTCGACACTGGTCACGTCAGAGAGGCAGTCCCGAGGTGTGTCTCTCCACGAACCCAAACTTCAAATTGTGAGACATTAGTGCCAAAACTTTAAGAATTTTTACTATGGAAACTTAATTACAAAACACTTCAGAAACCCTCACAAAATTGAGTAAGACGGAGAGGAGGTACCCTCCTAAGAGACCTGGTGAAAAGTACGGTTAGTAATGAAGGGTAGGGGAAGGAAGAGCAGAGATAAAAGTCACCGGCAACCGGAGTGGTCTCTTCACTGTCGTAACGGAACCAGTCCCTCCAGGTACTCTCGTCACCTTAGCCCGAATCCGTGTCAGAGGTCCTCAGAGTCCCTCCGACCGTCGAGGGGTCGTGTGAACTGTTCGTTCCTCCGCCCTAAAACGTGAATAGATAGTCGGTCCCGTCGATCGTCACAACCCAGACTTTAGAAACCCCTCCCATGACTGTCTCCCGGAGGAGAATCTCTTCTGACTAAAGGAGTAGAGACGATCGTCTCCCTGTTATAAGAGGAAAACGTGACTTTGGATTTAATATACGACCCTGACAAGTAGAAGATTCTCCCAGTCTTCATATCGAGACTGAGACGGTGTAAAAGGACCGGTCCCTGTTGGAGTCAAGTCAAGTCAGTGAGTCAGAACAGGTTGAGAAACACGCGAGTACTTAACGTCGTACGGTCCGGAGGGACAGGTAGTGGTTGAGGGTCTCAAGTGAGTTTGAGTGTAGGCAGTTCAGCCACTACGGTAGGTCAGTAGAGTAGGAGACAGCAGGGGAAGAGAAGGACGGAGGTTAGAGAGGGTAGTAGTCTCAGAAAAGGTTACTCAGTTTAGGAGTGTACTCCACCGGTTTCATAACCTCAAAGTCGAAATCGTAGTAAGGAAGGTTTCTTGTGGGTCCTGACTAGAGAAAATCTTACCTGACCAACCTAGAGGAACGTCAGGTTCCCTGAGAGTTCTCAAAAGAGGTTACGGTGTCAAATTTTCGTAGTTAATAAACCGTGAGTCGAAAGAAGTCTCAGGTTGAGAATGTAGGTATGTACTGATGACCTTTTTGGTATCGGAACTGATCTGCCTGGAAACAACCGTTTCATTACAGAGAAGAAAAATTATACGATAGGTCCAACCAGTATTGAAATGAAGGTTTCTCATTCAAAAAAAATTAAAGTACCGACATTAGTGATAGAGTCTGTTCCCATTTAGATCGGTACAGAGGTAGAGGAATAGAAGGTACTGGAGAATTTACCCAGGGACGAAGTGATGAAAGAAAACGGAAGTTTTTGTAACAAAAATGTGTAGTCCTTTGTTAAAGTCACCGGGATTTGTTCTCTAGGTAGTAATGATCACCCGGAGACAATTTATATTTACAATCTTAAATTCGAACAAGAGAACGGTAATATTGTCAAAACTTTCGATTGGAAATTTGTAAATTTTTAATGGATTATCAATATGAACTGTATTTCTCTAATCGAACTACTCAGTCCAATCAAATTTATTCACAATCAACGAATCAGTACGGACTGAGAAACGTTGGGGTACCTGATGTCGGGTGGTCCGAAGAGACAGACACCTTAAAAGGTCCGTTCTTACGACCACACCCAACGGTAAAGGAAGAGGTCCCATAGAAAGACTGGGTCCCTAGTTTGGGTCCAGAGGAAGTGACGTCCTTCTAAGAAATGACTGACTCGATGTTCAAATCTATTGATATACAAATCGACGTTAAAATAAAAGTTTGAACTGGACACGATGGTTACGTGATTCAATGTAAACTTCCGAACGTCGGAAAGAGTGGTACGAGAAGACCCTATAGAACGGTTGGGTTCCTAACTTGGGTAGAGAAAATCCAGTAGACGTAATAGTCCGTCAAATAAATGATGATCACCGTGGACCCTTCGGGCAATGGTGGTTCTTGTCTTCCGATCTTTGTTTTCTTACTCATTCACGGTATATTCAACCTTGAATTATAGAAACTGTATTTCCCAAGTTTTTAAAATCAAATGGGAGTTTTACTACTTTGATTATATTAGGAAAAAGGTAGAATGGATTCTATCTTTTATTTTCGTCGTTTATACTAACGATTTATAAATATCGATACTTTACATCCTATTAGTCCTCAAGACCCAGGTCTGATAATTAGTCTCCGTTTCCGGTGAGTTGACATCCACGGATAAATTCTTTTATTTCGTCTTATCAACTCCCTCAACGTAATTACTTTAAAAAACTAACAAAATTTCTTTTGTAAACTAACTTTAGTCATACAAACCTCTACCATCATAATTTTTTATTTCAGAGTAATTTTAAACAGATTACGTTTGTTATCGTCTATTTGATTAAACAAAATTCGAAGATATACAGATGTCGAGATGACTTCAGTAGGATTGTCTTTAGAGATCTTTTTATATTTCAATGTATATATCACTATAGAAGGGTTTTACCACTAGACTATATATAGAAAAGTGATTTAATTACACGTTGTCATATATCATCGTACTTTCCCTCACTCATAAGTCTGTGTCAAATCTTTACGGTGACATCCGTTATTTTCTGGTCCGGTTATATAAAAAAGACCCCATATTATATATGTACTATTACAAAACGAGATACTTGTCTTTGAAATTTTGACTTATCTTAGTAATTTCGTTTCACTAATTACCCTTCGGTAGATTTTGTTTTTATGTCTAATCTGTGAACCATGAAGACAAATTTGACTCCATTCTCTTCAGTCACTAAATCTAGAATCTTACTATGATTTGCTGACTACCTTTAGTATACTTCCCGTTTGTATCGAACGACGACGACAACGATTTAGTAAAGTCAGTACAGGTTGAGACACGGTGGGGTATCTACCGTCGGGTAGTCCGATGGGGTAGGGACCCTAAGAGGTCGGTTCTTGTAACCTCACCCAACGGTAAAGGAAGAGGTCACGTACTTTCACTTTGCACTTTCACTTCAGTGGGTCAGTACAGGTTGAGCATCGTTGGAGTACCTAACGTCGGACGGTCCGAGGAGACAAGTACCCTAAAAGGTCCGTTCTCATGACCTCACCCCACGGTAACGGAAGAGGGGTTTTTATCGAATGGCTGACGTTAAAAATGAAACAGTTAAACTATTTTTATTTATTGGATCAAAGAAATTATTAATCAAAATGTAGGAGTTTTAGAACAAAAATTTTAGTTTAAAAATAAATAAAAATTATCTTTAAATAAATAAAATTAACCTCCGATTAATTAAATGTTATAACATAACTAAAACGGTATGTAGTTGTACTTGGGTGGTGTCCATATGTGCACAAGGGGTAAGACTTGAAGGGAGCGAGGAGGGAGGGCCATGGTAGGAAGACCCAGCAGAGTCACGTGGTCGGGGTTCGCAGGTCATAGTACGTAAATTGGACCTGACCACTAAGTAAAGTATATATTGTAATATGTACAAAGTTACGGTAAGAGGGTTTAGTAGGGTGGAAGAGGGAGAGGGTGTCTCAGGTTTTCTGACAAGATATGTAGACACGGAGAAAACGACAGAACGTATGTCCCAATAGTAATGGTAGAAAGATTTAAGGTATATATTGGGGTGAGACCATGAGAACGGACCTTTTAGGGTACCTGCCTCCTCGTACCACCCGAAGTCAGGTACCCCAGCGATTCTCAGTCTGTACTGACTCACTGAAGTGAAAGTGAAAAGTGAAAGTACGTAACCTCTTCCTTTACCGTTGAGTGAGGTCACAAGAACGGACCTCTTAGGGTCCCTGCCCCCTCGGACCACCCGACGGTAGATACCCCAACGTGTCTCAGCCTGTGTTGACTTCCCGGAATCGTCGTCGTCGTCGTC
This sequence comes from Capra ibex, assembly GCA_006410555.1. Classification (NCBI taxonomy): domain Eukaryota; kingdom Metazoa; phylum Chordata; class Mammalia; order Artiodactyla; family Bovidae; genus Capra; species Capra ibex. Next base: position 68,837,490 of record SJYO01049755.1, read on the forward strand.
GTAATCATATGTCATAACCACAAAAAGAAAGACTGAATGAAGTGAGACATATTAGCCGAGGTCAAAGGAGGTGGAGTAATCTTGACTAATTTTACATAAGGAAAATTACCGACGTATTATGAGGTAACACGTATACATGGTGTCGAAAGAATAGGTAAGTAGACGACTACCTGTAGATCCAACGAAGGTACAGAACCGATAATATTTGTCACGACGCTACTTGTAACCCCATGTGCACAGAGGAAGTGAAGACCAAAGGAGTCACACATATGGGTCGTCACTCTAAAGACCCAGTATTCCGTCAAGATAAAGGTCAAAAAATTCCTTAGAGGTGTGACAAGAGGTATCACCGACATGATCAAACGTAAGGGTGGTTGTCACATTCTCTAAAGGGAAAAGAGGTGTGGAAGAGGTCGTAAATAACGAACATCTGAAAACCTAGCGTCGATAAGACTGACCACACTTAAATCGTTTTTAGAGAGATTTTATAATATATTATGTTACCCGTAAATAGTCTTTGAAAACGACTCAATACATATCAACTAAGGCCAGTTACTTAATCGTGTCAGTCGTAAGGAAGAAAGTTCTTTGACCAGTAAAGGTTTAGGATTTGACTACAAATATAAACCAAATAAGTTTCATATGACAATGATCTATAGGTACATTTAATAATTTATATACATTTTGGAAACTTTCTATATATAACTACCTCTTCACAGTAAGTGACCAAAAGGTCACGAAGTCATAGAGGTCCCACAAATCATTTATATAAACAGTGGATGGATCACAGTGGAACCGGACACATAGTAGTCGGTTCTTCTACAAGGGTAAAGAAATCCGCAGAAAGGGGTCGAGTGAACAAACCCATTTACGTAAAGGGCATACTAGGGAGACGATGTCGAAGGTATCGAAACAGTGTACAACGGTATAAACGGATAAATAAGTGGACAGAAGGAACCATTAATGATACTAGAGAAACAAGAAACATGGGATAAGTGGTAAAATAGGGACCGTGTACTCTGTTATAGACCGGATAACGACTATGAGTCAATAAACGACCTGTTTACTTTATTCAGAAATTTATTCTGCTGTCATAGGGTGACCTTTATAACGGTTCACTTATTATCAACAGACAAAGTACTAAATATTTTAACATATTTTCGAATTACACCGTCTATTAAAGATCGATCCTCCTTCATCTTTAGTAATTTCAATTGAGAAACTCTCGTGGTACCAGTTTGTGACTTTATAAGGTCAAAAAGGACCACAGTCAGGACTAGAGTCATCTATAAAGTTTAATTTTGAGAGATAAACCGTGTGCATACGTAATTTTACAACAAAAACTAAGACTGAAACGGTAATTTTATAACTTAAAGGAAACATTGTAAAGTTTTTATTGATTTTCTAATTTGACTTCAACGTAGATCATATTAATATAATATTTCTGACCATGCTTCATTTAAAGTTTCGTAATCGAGTTCTCTCAGTATCTGTCATCTTAAACTACCAATGTCAATGTTAGTTAGTTTTCATTATTTTCACTAAAGACTGACTTATCATTTTAAATACGAAAGTAATAGAAATACCACGTGGATTTTACTGGTACTTTATTTGATTAGGTAAGATGAAATGCCTTATTTGACTTAAATAAAATGTGTGGTAGTGATCACTAGGGTGAAATTATCTAAATATTTAACGGTTTATTGTAAGAACTGACACATAAGTCTTTATTTAAATGGTGGATTCCAAAATTAATAAAGAAGAACAGTACGAATCGTTATCAAATCCATAAAATAAACCGAGATATAAAAGATTTTGAAAAATATTATCAATTAAAGGTAATTAATAGTTATATCAAGGGTTATGGTATTTTTTAGAGTTTTTGTTGTCTTACTTGAGACGAGTAGAGGTTCCGTTTGGTAAGTTATAGTGTCATTAGGTTCAGATGTGGGGTTGGTCATTAGGACTTCTTCGACTTCGACTTACCAAGATACCTCTGGATGTTCTGGAAAATCTTGATTGTGGCTTTTCTCTACAGGAAAAGTAATATCCTCTGACCTTATGTCTTCATCCTTCAGTTCTTTGTGAATGTCATTGTCCGTTTAAATCGGAACCTTATACCTTACTTCACCCCTTTTCGGATTGCCTCAAAACGGTTCTTTTACGTGACCAATATCGTTTGTGGGAGAAGGTTGTTGTGTTCTCTTCTGAGATGTGTACCTGTAGTGGTCTCCCAGTTGTAGCTTTAGTCTAACTAATATAAGAACCGTCGGTTTCTACCTCTCCGAGATGTCTCAGTTGTTTTTGTTCTGATCCTCTACGGACACCGAGTCTAGTACTTGAGGAATAACGGTTTAAGTCTGAATTTAACTTCTTTCAACCCTTTTGGTGAACTGGTAAGTCCATACTGGATTTAGTTTAGGGAATACTAATATGTCACTTCACTCTTTATCTAAATTCCCTGATCTGGACTATCTATCTCACAGACTCCTAGATACCTGACTCCAAGCACTGTGACATGTCCTTTGTCCCTAGATCGTAGGAGTACCTTTTCTTTATGTTTTTTCATTTTACTGATATTTCTCTTCACTTTTCGTTTCCTCTTTTCCTTTCTATATTCGTAGACTTACGTCTCAAGGTTTCTTATCGTTCTTCTCTATTCTTACGGAAGAAGTCGCTAGTTACGTTTCTTTATCTCCTTTTGTTGTCTTACCCTTTCTGATCTATAGAGAAGTTCTAATCTCTATGGTTCCCTTATAAATTACGTTTCTACCCGAGCTATTTCCTGTCTTTACCATACCTGCGTCGTTTTCGTATTCTATAATTCTTCTCCACCGTTCTTATGTGTCTTCTTGACATGTTTTTTCTAGAAGTCCTTTCTATATTAGTGCTACCACACAAGTACGTAGATCTCGGTCTGTAGGACCTTCCACTTCAGTTCACCCGGAATCTTTCGTAGTCATACTTGTTTCGATCACCTACACTACTTTAAGGTCAACTCGATAAACTTTAGGACTTTCTCCTACGACACTTTCACGACGTGAGTTATACGGTCGTTTAAACCTTTTGAGTCGTCACCGGTGTCCTGACCTTTTCCAGATAAAAGTAAGGTTAGGGTTTCTTTCCGTTACGGTTTCTTACGAGTTTGATGACGTGTTAACGTGAGTAGTGTGTGCGATCATTTCATTTCGAGTTTTAAGAGGTTCGGTCCGAAGCCGTTATACACTTGACACTTGAAGGTCTACAAGTTCGACCAAAATCTTTTCCGTCTCCTTGGTCTCTAGTTCAACGGTTGTAGGAGACCTTGTACCTTTTTCGTTCTCTCAAGGTCTTTTTGTAGATAAAGACGAAATAACTGATACGATTTCGTAAACTGACACACCTAGTGTTATTTGACACCTTTTAAGACTCTCTCTACCTTTTGGTCTGGTGGACTGAACGGAGAAATCTTTGGACATACGTCCAGTCCTTCGTTGTCAATCTTGACCTGTACCTTGTTGTTTGACCAAGGTTTATCCTTTTCCTCATGTAGTTCCTACATATGACAGTGGGACGAATAAATTGAAGTTACGTCTCATGTAGTACTCTTTACGACCCGACCTTCTTTGTGTTGGACCTTAGTTCTAAGGCTCTCTTTATAGTTATTGGAGTCTATACTTCTACAGTGGTGGCAATACCGTCTTTCACTCTCCTTGATCTTTCGGAGAACTACTTTCACTTTCCGCTCTCAGTTTTTCGACCGAATTTCGAGTTGTAAGTCTTTTGCTTCTAGTACTGTAGACCAGGGTAGTGAAGTACCCTTTATTTACCCCTTTGTCACCTTTGTCACAGTCTGAAATACAAAACCCCGAGGTTTTAGTGACGTCTAACACTGACGTGGGTACTTTAATTTTCTGCGAATGAGGAACCTTCTTTTTAAAAATGGTTGGATCTATCATATAACTTTTCGTCTTTGTAATGAAACGGTTGTTTCAAGGTAGATCAGTTCCGATACCAAAAAGGTCAACAGTACATACCTACATTCTCAACCTGACACTTCTTTCGACTCGGGACTTCTTAATTACGAAAACAACCTCTTCTGAGAAAAAAAAAATTAAAAATAAAAATGAAATAAAATGAAATATTATGACATAACCAAAACGGTATGTAACTGTACTTAGGTCCTGTTCCTTTGTTGGATCTACAGGTAGTCGTCTACTTACCTATTCTTTCGACACCATGTATACGTTTTACCTCTTCTGAGAACTCTCAGGGAACCTAACGTCCCTCTAGATTGGTCAGGTAAGATTTCCTCTAGTCGGGACCGTACAAAAACCTTCCTTACTACAATTTCGACTTTGAGGTCATGAAACCGGTGGAGTACCTTCTCAACTGAGTAACCTTTTCTGAGACTACGACCCTCCATAACCCACGTCCTCCTCTTCCCCTGTCGTCCCATACTCTACGGACCTATCGTAGTGACTGAACTACCTGTACTCAGACTCACTTGAGGTCGTCAACCACCTGTTCCTCCGGACCGTACGACACTAAATACCCCAGAGTTTCTCAGCCTGTGCTGATTCGCTGACTTGACTTGACTTGATTGGTATTTATTAATTGAAATTAATAATTAAACATATGTAAATTAAAAATGGAATCAACTAGAATGTAACTTCTAAAACAATTCTCCTTGACTTAACATTGTATTTCTTTACTTTAAAACTTAAACACTACATAAATAGGTGTCTTCGACCAAGTTTATTAAAGGTAAGAGATTGTAATTACAAGATCACAATAGTAAGGGTAAAAATAACTTAATTATTGACGAAGTATCAAAAGGTCAAAAACACTTAGTTCAATTAAGAAATCGAGTCTACATACACTAAGTAGTTACTTCTCCCCGTTCCGATGATCTGTAGAAAGTTTGACTTTATACGAGACTCATACTTCTTGTGTGTTTTAATACTTCTGTCATTTTTATTTCTCGTTACTCTATATAGAGTAATTATTTCTTTCTTTAGTAAAAACTATACAACCTAATGTAGTTTAAGAAATAATACTAATTGAATTGGTCAAAATGAAAAGAATTACACCGATAATCTTTAAATTTTAATATATGTACTGAACGTAAAAAAATAATTATATTTTTCTTATACCAATATAATGATGACCTTTTACGAGAAGTACTACAAGATCGAAACTGTGTTACCATGAAGACGTTAAAAAGAAAAAAAAATTGTGAAATAAAAGAGATAAAAAAGATATAAAAAGTAACCTTTATTCTAAAATTAAATTTTTTAAACTTCGGTGAAAACAATATAACCAGACTTCGATAGTATGAACTTGACAATTTGAAACGTAATATGAAGATGATAATTGTATTCTTAATCCCAAAACCTAAAACACATATGAGTACACAAGTACACAGGTACACACACGTACACTCTCTTAAAACTTCCAAAAAGTACACAGTTAAGAAAATATCACTAATTACTCTATAAAGTAACATTAGTTCACTCTAGGTAATAATAAAGATAAAACGTCTGTTTCTTAGACAGAAACAGACGTTTTCTTTCTTAGGACACATTACAACTTATTAAACAGGTTTCACATAAAAAGATTCCTTTTAAAGTTCTTTTTGGAATGTAACGTTGTATGCCATATTTTGATAAAAGATTTTTATATTATAATTAAATAACCCATAATACGTGAAGTTATAGTATTTGTAAAGAAAAATGGTAGAAATCGAAATAGTTTATAAAGAATTAAACTATGTTTAGTGGTTCCAATGTTGACATGACTAAGTATAATATAAGAATTTTCCTAAGACATATACAATTACGTACACTCTAAAATCTCACGAAAATTAAAAACAAGTTATAACGTATTCTTTAAAAATTTTTAGAAATAACTTCATATCAACTCAATTTTACAACTATCAAAGTCCACAAATCGTTTCACAATCAAAACGAGTTATTAAGATAAGACTGAAAAACCGTTGGGTACCTGACATCGGGTGTCCCGAGGTGACAGGTACCCTAAAGAGTCTTTTCTTAAAATCTCACCCAATGACCGCCGACACTGGGTCTCGTCATTCACGTCCGTCGACGCTGGACCGCGTCATTCAAGCCTACTCTCCTCAATGGGGTGTATACTCCAGTCCCCGTCGCCGGCTCTCACGGTCCGACACTGTTGTCCTTGTCGACTCTCCTCGATGGGTTCAGGCTCCAGTCCCCTCTGCCGTTCCTCCTCGTTGGGTCACCGGTTTCAGTCCCCGTCGTCGGATCTCCTCGATGGGACGCGGGTTCCCGTCCCCGCCACCGACCCTCCTCGGTGGGACACGGGCTCCGGTCCCTGTCGTCGGTCTTCCTCGGTGGAGTGTGGGCTCCAGTCCCCGCCACCGGTCCTCCTCGTTGGGGTCCTCGTCACCCACGCGTCCCCGTCCTTCCGGATCTCCTCAATAGGGTGCAACTTCCAGTCCTTCCCGTCGTCATTCCTCTATGGAGAGCAGGTTCCATCTCTCGTCGTCGACACGAAACGACCTCGTCGGTACTTCTCTATGGGGTACGGGTTCCATTCTTTTTGGGTTCATTCTACCATCCACAACGTTCTTCCTAAGTCTCCCGTCTGTGTGACTTTGCTATGAGTGTCTTTTCATCAGTTAGATTAGTGTGTTCGGAACAGATTTACTTTGGTTCGGTACGGACACCCCGTTGGGTTCTGTCCGTCCAGTACCACCTCTCCAGACTGTCTTACACCAGGTGACATCTTCTCTTACCGTTTGGTGGAGTCATAAGAACGGAACTCTTAGGGTACTTGTCACACTTTTCCGTTTTACTATCCCATCCCTTTCTCCTTGAGGGGTCCAGTCATCCACGGGTTATACGATGACCTCTATCACCTCTTTATTGGGGTCTTTCTTACTTCTCTACCTCGGTTTCGTTTTTGTTATGGGTCGACACCATCACTGACCACTATCTTCGTTCCAGGCTACGATATTTTTTGTTATAACGTATCCTTGGACCATACAGTCCAGGCACTTAGTTCCGTTTAACCTTCACCAGTTTATTCTCTACCGTTCCCACTTGTAGCTGTAAGATCCTTAGTCGTTTGATTTTACCTGACCTTACCTATTTAAATTGAGTCTACTGGTAATATAGATGATGACGTCCGTCATTAGGGAGTCTTCTTTACCTCATCGGTAGTACCAGTTGTTTTCTCAGGCTTTACGTCATGAACCTACGTTAGAGTTTTTGCCGTCTTAATAGAGACAAACAGAGGTTCCGTTTGGTAAGTTATAGTGTCAATAGGTTCAGATACGGGGTTGGTCATTGTGACTTCTTCGATTTCGACTTGCCAAAATACTTCTGGATGTTCTGTAAAATTTTGATTGTGAGATTTTTTCTACAGGAAAAGTTATATCCCCCGACCTTACGTTTTCATCCTTCAATTCTTTGTGAACCTCATTGTCCGTTTAAATCAGAACCTTTCACCTTACTTCGTCCCGTTTCTGATTATCTCAATACCGTTCTTTTACGTGACCATTATCGTTTGTGGTAAAAGGTTGTTGTGTTTTCTTCTGAGATGTGTACCTGTAGTGGTCTACCAGTTGTGTCTTTAGTCTAACTAATATAAGGAACGTCGATTTCTACCTGTTCGAGATATGTCAGTTGTTTTCGTTCTGGTCCTCGACTGACACCGAGTCTAGTACTTGAGGAATAATGATTTAAGTCTGAGTTTAACTTCTTTCATCCCTTTTGACGATCTGGTAAGTCCATACTGGATTTAGTTTAGGGAATACTAATATGTCACTTTCACTCTTTATCTAAATTCCCGGATCTAGACTACCTATCTCCCGGATTACTTGATACTTTACTCCAAGCACTGTAACATGTCCTCTGTCCCTAGTTCTAGTAGGGGTACCTTTTCTTTATGTTTTTTCGTTTTACCGACAGACCCCTCCAGAATGTTTATCGACACTTTTCTTCTCTCCGTTTTTCGGTTCCTCTTTTCCTTTCTATATTCGTAGACTTACGTCTCAAGGTTTCTTATCGTTCTTCTCTATTTTTTCGGAAGAAATCACTAGTAACGTTTCTTTATCTCCTTTTCTTGTCTTACCCTTTCTGATCTCTAGAGAAGTTCTTTTAATCTCTATGGTTCCCCTGTAAAGTACGTTTCTACCCGAGCTATTTCCTGTCTTTACGTACCTGAATCGTCTTCGTCTGTTATAATTCTTCTCCAGAGTTATTATGTGTCTTCTTGACATGTTTTTTCTAGAAGTGTTGGGTCTATTAGTACTACTACACTAATGTTTAGATCTCGGTCTGTAGGACCTTACACTTCAGTTCACCCGGAATCTTTCGTAGTGATACTTGTTTCGATCACCTCCACTACCTTAAGGTCAACTCGACAAACCTTAGGACTTTCTACTACGACACTTTCACGACGTGAGTTATTCGGTCGTTTAAACCTTTTGAGTCGTCACCGGTGTCCTGACCTTTTCCAGGCAAAAGTAAGGTTAGGGTTTCTTTCCGTTACGGTTTCTTACGAGTTTGATAGTGTGTTAACGTGAGTAGAGTGTACGATCATTTCATTACGAGTTTTAAGAGGTTCGGTCCGAAGTCGTTACATACTTAACACTTGAAGAACTACAAGTTCGACCAAAAACTTTTCCGTCTCCTTGGTTGCTAGTTTAACGGTTGTAGTAGACCTAGTACCCTTTTCCATCTCTCAGCATCTTTTTGTAGGTAAAGACGAAATTACTGATACGGTTTCGGAAATTGACACATCTAGTGTTTTTTGATACTTTTTAAGACTTTTTCTACCCTTATGGTCTGGTGGACTGGACGGAGAACTCTTTAGACATACGTCCAGTCCTTTCTCGTCAATCTTGACCTGTACCTTTTTGTCTGACTAAGGTTTATCCTTTTCTTCATACAGTTCCGACATATAACAGTGGGACGAATAAATTGAAGATACGTCTCATGTAGTACTCTTTGCGACCCGACCTTCTTTGTGTTCGACCTTAGTTCTAACGGCCCTCTTTATAGTTATTGGAGTCTATACGTCTACTGGGGTGGGAATACCGTCTTTCACTTCTCCTTGGTTTATCGGAGAATTACTTTCACTTTCTCCTCTCACTTTTTCAACCGAATTTTGAGCTGTAAGTCTTTTACTTCTTGTACCATAGGCCAGTGTAGTGAAGTACCGTTTATCTACCCCTTTGTCACCTTTGTTACAGTCTGAAATAAAAACCCCCGAGGTTTAGTGACGTCTACCACTGACGTCGGTAATTTAATTTTCTACGAATGAGGAACCTTCTTTTCAATACTGGTTGGATCTATCGTATAAGTTTTCGTCTCTGTAACGAAATGACTAATTCCAGGTAGATCAGTTCCGATACCAAAAGGTCGTCAGTACATACCTACACTCTCAACCTGACACTTCCGACTCACGACTTCTTAACTACGAAAACTTGACACCACAACCTCTTCAGAGAACTCTCAGGGAACCTGACGTTCCTCTAGGTTGGTCAGGTAAGACTTCCTATAGTCGGGACCCTAAAGAAACCTTCCTTACTACGATTTCGACTTTCAGGTCATGAAACCGGTGGAGTCCTCTTCTCAAATGAGTAACCTTTTCTAAGACTACGACCCTCCCTAACCCCCGTACACTTCTTCCCCTGCTGTCCCCTACTCTACCGACCTACCGTAGTGACTGTGCTACCTGCACTCAGACTCACTTAAAACCCTCAACCACTACCTGGCCCTCCGGACCGCACGATGTTAAGTACCCCAGCGTTTCTCAGTCCGTGCTGACTCGTTGACTTGACTTGACTTGGTATAGGAGGAGGTTCCCTAGAAGGGCTAGGTCCTTGACTTTGGTTCAGAGAAAGTAACGTCCCCCGAAGAAATGGTAGAATCGGTAGTCCCGTTTTTATATACATATATAAACAATATATATATATACACTATATATATATATATATATAAATACATTCAACACTATATATATACTCTATATACACACTACGTATATATACTATATGTATATATAGTATATATAAATAAATATAAAAGGTCTAAATAAAAAATATATCCAATAAAATCTTTTATCTTTTAACTTATTTCAAAGGACACGAATACGACCCGACCTACTTCGTGTTCGACCTTAGTTCTAACGGTCCTCTTTATAGTTATTGGAGTCGATACGTCTACTGTGGTGGGAATACCGGCGTTCACTTCTCGTTGATTTCTGGAAGAACTACTTTCACTTTCTCTTCTTACTTTTTCAACCGAATTTTCAGTTGTAAGTCTTTTGGTTCCAGTACCGTGGGCCAGGGTAATGAAGTGCCGTTTATCTACCCTTACCTTTGTCTCTCTCTAAAATTAAAAAACAACAGGTTTTAGTGACGTCTACCACTGACATCGGTACTTAAATTTTCTGCAAACGAGGGACCTTCTTTTCAACACTTGTTGGATCTGTCGTACAATTTTAAGTCTCTGTAATGAATCGATTGTTTTCAGACAGATCAATTTCGATACCAAAAAGATCATCAGTGTATACCTACACTCTCAACCTGGCATTTCTTTCGACTCGCGGTTTCCTGACTACGAAAACATGACAGCACAACCTCTTCTGAGAGTTCTCAGGGAGCCTGACGTTCCTCTAGGTTGGTCAGGTAGAATTTCTTCTGTTTAGGACTTATAAATAACCTTCCTGACTACGACTTCGACATTGGGGTTATGAAACCTATGGAGTACACTTCTTGACTGTAAACTTTTCTGTGACTACGACCCTTTCTAACTTCCGCCCTCATCTTCCTTTTCTGTCTCTTACTCGACCAACTAACCGTAGTGGTTGAGTTTTCTGCTCAAACACATCCGAGACCCTCAACCACTACCTGTCCCTCTGGACCGTACCACAGTGTTTCTCAGCCTGTGCTGACTCACTGGCTTGACTTGACTTGAGGGAAACGATATACCATCCAGGAATAACCAATAGACAAAGTGTCTATCATGACACATATACAATTAGGATCAGAGGATTACATAGTGAGGGGTGGGGGGGTGTAAAAGGGAAAAGGGTCATACGAACTAAAACTCTAGACTCTAAGAAAGAGATAAAACATTCATTTAAGTAAATATATTAAAAATCATCTAAAATGTATATTCACTATAGTATACTATAAAAGTAAAAAGATTAAATGAAGTGAACACTCTTAGAGATCCAGGTAGATAAAACTCCGTTTAACGTATTACATTAAAAATTATAGACTCACTATAGGTAACATTCAAGGTGTAGAAGGAATAGGTTAGTAGATAACTACGTGTAAATCCAACAAAGGTTCGGAACCGACAACATCTATCACGGTGGTACTGGAAATCCCACGTACATAGAAAAACTTAACAAAAGAAGAGGTCTATATGTGTATCCTCACCCTAACGACACAGTATACTATAAAGACACAAATGAAAAATTTCCTTGAAGGTATGACAGGGGGTATTACCAACATGGTTCTTTAAAATCCTACTAAACCTATTACTTTCATTTTTTTTGGTTTGTCACGTAAAACGATATTACTTTCACTTTCACTTTCACTTCAGTGAGTTAGCACAGGCTGAGAAACGCTGGGACACCTGATATCGGGTGGTCCGAGGAGACAGGTACCCTAAGAGGTCCGTTCTTATGACCTCACCCAACGGTAAAGGAAGAGGTCCCCTAGAAGGACTGGATCCCTAGCTTGGATCCAAAGGACGTAACGTCCGTCTGGGAAATGGGAGACTCGGTAGGTTTCTACCTACGATATTACTTTTAATACACCATTATTATTTTCACAGTAAAGAGACCGAAGTCATATGGTTCTGGAGAAACCTTAGTTAAGTTTCTATCGAATCAGTAATTTTTGTAAACGTATTCTGTCAATACTATTTACAACTACAAGGTTTGACATTGCTCTTATTTGTATTATAGTCCAAATTGTGTTTCTTCTTACCCTGTTTCACTCAGGGAAATATAACCTGGTGTTTAATCTTCAGAAACGATAACCTAAGTGAGTACGTCTGTTATAAATTAGTTTTTACAAACTCTTTCTGGATATCGTAGTTACAACAAAGGACGAGTCAGTCGTATCTAAAGGGACAACCGTTCAGTCCGGTTGTCAGTTGAATCTAACAGTTGGTATCCCTCTCTAGTAAATTGACAAATCTGTAATAGGACATTTAACATGACAATTGTAGAGAAGTCAGATACTAGGATTTACACATATCCGTTTGATCAGTATAGATGGTTGTCTAGAAATCATGATGGTTAATTGACTTCTCCAAAGAACTAAATGATAAAACAAGAGAGAGTCAAAGAAGATAGTCAAATAAAGATTTAAGAGAGATCATGTAAGAGGAAGATAAAGTAAACAGCGACTTAAGTATGAGAGTAAAGGAGAATAGGCGAATAACGAGGTCTGCCATGGAAGATCCTCACAGGACAAGTGCAGAGAACAAAACAAAAAGATTTATCTACACCATACAGAATTCGTCAACATAAAAAATTTATAAAAATTCTTCATTATATTATCGTAATTCCACAGTTATAAATATTATTAAATCATTATATATGTAAAGTTCATAAATTTATTTAAAATGTATTGTAAATTTTTATACATTCCAACATTTGTCGATAAATTTTAAAAATACTTTCAATCCCAACGTTTTTGTTTCTGGAGATTGGATTAAGATAAAATTTAGATGATTTTATATATAAAAACATTGTTACTCTCACGACTAAGTATGGAGTTTAGAATGAATTGATCGTAATTATTTGTCTTAGAATATATTGTACAGTATCGAAAAAGTAGTCTTTCATTAAAGGTTTAAGTAATTTAAATACGTTTTATCTTATAAAAATGTATATATGAAGTATAATACGATTAAAAGAATGGATTAAAATGGAAACATAAAATTTTTATTAAAAGACTCGGTGTAATTAGGAGAGTCTCTTATATGTCCTTATTAATATAGGTTGAATTCCTACATAAAATCACCTCTGTTTCAATAGTCAGATTTTATACCGGTGACATAAAAGTTACCTTCTTCAATAAAAACAAGTTATCTACTAAAGAAACTGTAAACAATAAACATTTTTTTGAGAGTCACTTGTAGTTTTTACTTGTCCCCTCCACATTTACTCGATCGTTCCGTTTTACAATTTACTCTTATATTATTGACCCGTTTTTTAGAGTATCGTCTAATTTTTACTGTGGAACTCCTGGTATCGGTTTATTAAGTTTCTCCTTTTCTATTATATAAAATTAAAAATAAACATTGGATTACGTTATATAAACATAACATTACATAAGACATGACAATGGATTTTATGAATATTGACACTTACCTCCTATCTTTCCTACATTATCGAGTTTCTTGACTTTGTAATCGTTATTGAGTTTAAATCATCGACGTCTTTAGACCCTGATTCATGTGATGTGAGGGAGTGTAGGAGTATCCTTCTGATACACCTTTATAAACTGCTTCGGGAAATTAAAGAGGTATATATACTTAACTTGAATCTTAAATGAAACAAAATATAGACTTCCCTGTCTAACGTGAATCGTCTATACTAAACGTGTATTAGTGGACTGACTTTACTCCCTCTTACTCACGAGACAATTAATTCAATGAAAATAAAGATATCAGCCAACATTTTCAAATGAAATCATTGACAATTTTACACAACACTAAAAGTGACAGGACCCGTACTTCATGTCAAATTTATGAATCAAAACATTTTTACAGTATAATTAACCGATTCTGACGGTTCCGCTAATATTATAGACACCCACCAAACTTCGACTACGACTAGTAACTACGAAGTAGTTCAAATTATTTTACTATGACGAAGGAAACAGACTTATTCAAGATTCGTTTACTCGGTACATAGTAATGATAAAGTCGTTATCAATATTTTAAGAATGTTACAATCAAGATCTTCTTAATTTATAGGAAAGTAGGTTGAGGAAACAAAATGACTACTCTTTTTATATATATATATATCAGATCTCTTAAACTCATTGAAGAGGTTTGTAAAGATATTGTCAGGATTCGACTACTCTCCCTGAACTTAAATGTAGAGGTTGAAGAACCATACAAGGTATGAGGTAAGTATTGTTATATAATGGGTCATAGTCACTTTTTATATAGTCTTCAGGTAATGACTACAATGGTGACCCGTATTAAGTTTGTTTTATTATAAAACAACTAGAGAGAACTTTTATGTGATATAGAGTCTTTGAGTTATAGGATAGGTTATTTATAAATAATCAAGTAAACGACTTACGTATCTATTCAATTTCTCGTAATTATATTCTTTGTATAAACTTTTAATACTCGATATTAAAATAATGTAAATTGCTAGTTTTATACGTACATTTCAAAATACATACCAAGTTTAAAGAATATCTTTTTAGTGAAGTAAAGTCATTATGAAGTGTCTGATGGTTAATAAAAACTTTATACGTTTTTTCAATTTTATTTAAAAAAACATTCTTTCTAGTATACTATAAACAAAGAGTTAGACCAAATAAAGTCAATGGTATTACCTGAGTCATAAAGTAGAGTTTTTAAATTAATACTACGATATAAAATGAAATTAAAGAAATAATCAAGATTGAAAGATAAAAAAGAAAATCATCTCTGAAATTCCAAAAGAGATGTGTTTTAGTAGACGTTCATCACTGTCAAATACAGAAAGAAAGGTTAAACATACAGTAAATAAAGAAAAAGAACGGATTAACGAGACTGATCCTGAAGGTTGTGATACAACTTACCTTCACCACTTTCAAAATATAATAAAAGTATCTCTTCATAAAATTGCAAGTGGTAATGCAAACTACAATTCCCTCCCGAACATTATATACCGGAAATAATACAACTCCGAAAATAATACAAGGTGGATATGAGTGAAACAACTTTAAAATAAAAAAAATTCGTATTTACCTACAACTCACAACAGTTTACGAAAATGACGTAGATAACTCTGTTAATAGAATAGGAAATATAATAATTACACATCGTGTTACTGACCCTACGGCTACAACTTGGTAGAAACTCGAGACTTTTTTCCCAGGGTTTTCTAGTACCACATCCTCAAAAATTATATAAGAATTTGAACCAAACGATCATAAAACAACTCTTACAAACGTAGACACATGTCGTCCTTACTACCGGACATCAAAAAACACCGTAGGAACAGACCATAATAATATTACTATAACGACTGGAGGATCTAAGTAAGTCTTCTCAATAAAGGAGAAGGTAGAAAACTTTTCCAAATTCTTTCTCACCATAATCACAAAAAAAACTGACGAACCATCTGAAGTAGTTACTTTCGTAGACCAGGAATTGAAAACGAAAAACCCTCGAAAGAATAATAACTGATCATTATTAAAACAAGTCTAAAAGACAACATATTACTAAACCAGAACCATCTCTTATACAAAGATCCTTAAGAGGTAAGAAAATCCTACAAGTCAAACAACCGTGTATTAATAAATTTAGTCAGAGAATGTTTGGAAAATAAAGAAAAAATTAATGCACACCACCTTTCAACAAATAAAGTCTGAAAAGAACGAAGAACTCTGTCCGTTAAAGAATAAATAAATAAATAAAAAAGACACTTACAGTCAGAACTTTAAGGAAATCGAGTTGGGTGGTTGAATCCATATAACATAAAGGTAACGGAAAACAAAGTTCCATAAAAAAACGAAAAGAAAATAAAGAGAAAAAATGAATAACCAACAAGACATCACACGATAAATTAGGTGTCTTCAACTTTCATTTTTCTGACTAAATGACTTTCGTTTCGTTCGGTTAAAGGTGAACCAAAGGTAAACACCCGTCGTGCATAATGGTAGGAAAATCAAAGTCAGACACACCTAGGAACGTAGATTTCATTGAGAGAATGTCCATCTTACATCTACCCAGAAATAAAAAATAGGAAGGTCTGTTAAATGTTGGAAACTAACCTATTAAATCGTTTATCTTATACATCATTTAATTTTTATTTATTTATTTCCCTTGTATTCATGAAATTTAACATTTATAAAGAATTTATATACACGTACTTAATCCGTTATAAGGTAAATTGAAATATTAATCATATTTTTCCATTAATTATTAAGGATTATTTTTAATACGTTGTAAAATTTATTCTGATCTCTTATCGTCATACAGAAGGTTATACGATGACTTCGTAACTAATAATTCGACTTATCCTAGTATATAAATTCAAAGATCCTCTGTAAAAACAAACTAAAACTAAAAAATTGAATGACATCGAAGTCTAAGTCAATCAATATATAATTACAGATCTAAACCTTGCTGAATTTTAATTAAAACAAGTCATTTTTACTATTGGGTATCCGAAACATTAAAAGATATCATCAAATGAACACAGAATAGATTGGATCGGAGAATAAGATTATTTATAAACATTGTTAAAGGTATGTAAACACCACGGAATTCACTAACACCTTAATGGATGGAGCAAGAGATTAATTAATTACTCAATTTATTTAAGAAAATATACATTCGTAAAATTTAAGAACGTTTAATATAACACCTTTTTATATCTACTGTCGTTGTTATTTTTATAACTTGGGTTAGAAAGTTACATTTCTAACTCACCGATTAAAGATACACCAATGTAAAAGGTTTGACGAAAAATAAATGTTTACAGAGAAGACAAAAAAAAAAAATTAAAATAGTACATTTCTTAAACTCCTTATTATGTCACATGTAGTCTGATAGAAAGGATTAACAACTCGTTTCTATGAGTCTTTCACTTTTATGACTCAACTTATTTATTTCTGTTTATTTACTTATATTTTGTAACCTTTAGCCACACTCATTTATCCCTCAGACCCTCTTCGTCCTCCTCAGTTCTAACCTCGTGTCAAAGTTCATCAGATTCCTGTTTTATCATAGGGTTCAAGTTACATACTACAAAATCTAAATTTGTCGATCTACAAAAGGAAATCCATTTTTTCATTTTTTCTAAACTCCAACGTAAAATAAGAGGTTGAGAAACGTATATCAACTCTAAAAACTTGTTTAACGGATGGTTGATTTATTTTACACGTCATTATTCATCCTAGACCTGGAAAGAATTCTCACGGTCACTTGTCCGTATTACGAAATATTTACGAGAAATGTCTTTTGTACGATTTAATACGAATCGTTTATCAAAAAGATATGAGGAGTTACTAAATGATCCCGGAAAAAAACCTTTGAGTAGTCGTTCAGTAAAACTTCAAAAGTACGACACTAATTGACGACACGGTGAAGAGGGGAGTCTTAAGTACTTTTTACGTGTGAATAATGGATAAAGTGGGTAACATACTCAAAGTTTTGACTAAAATAGTACTACAGAGTACGACCCGAATATCTAACGAACTCGACCCTCACTCTTGAGGACGACTATGACAGTGTCTCTTTAGATCAGACCAAGAAGATTCACGTAGACAATTTTGACAGTTCGTAATCGGTAATTGAAACTTCTATTTGTCTTTACCTGAGAAAGGAGATTATATAGATCTTTATCTTCGACTTTTTATTCTAGAGTTCACTATATTTCTTCTCAAGATAAAGGAAAAAGGAAAATATAAGTATAATAACAAGTTTAACGGTGAGCTTTAAATTCGGAGTCTTTATTTAGTTTTAGTAAGATAGAATGAGTATTATGAATCTAAATAATTTATGGTAATTATGTGATGATCTTCCATTAATTTATTAAAACGTAAATAAAAAAAGGAAAAATACATATAAGATTTTATAAAAAACCTCTCATATTCCTGGGTTATTATGTATATATCAACTCAGAATTATAAGTGTTATCCTACAAGATATTTTAACGATATTTGTGACTTTAAACGACAACCATGTCTCTCTATCCATCGATCTTTCTCTATATACCTCTATCTATTTTAAATAATAAATACATATCATCATTGTCTAATATCTAATGTTTAGGATTTTTATTCAGTAGGACAATCTAAGATTAAAGGAATAAAATGTTTTCTCTTTTACTTAAAGTCTTCACGATTCATTAAAGTGACTCTCATGTGGTGACTAGTCTCGGTTCCAAACGTAAGGAAGGGATAGGTCCACCGAAGTTCGTCTAGAACAACATGATGTGTTTCTACAGTGGAGGGAGGAGGGAGGAGACCAGTAGATCCATATTCTCGATTTTGTCCTTCCGTCTCGTAGTGGAACAAGTGAAAGTCGACTCTTACACGTACCACCCGACGAGTTAATAAACCAACAAGACACGTACATACGAACGGTTACTTTCGTGACGTTTATAACTAAACCCCAAATGTTTATTTGAACTCGGTCATCCATCTAAATGTTCATTCTTTAGGGGTTTATTACACCTAGATAACATCAAACAGATCTACCGACTTCTTTTCTTTATATGTGTATATGTGTGATTGTCTCTTTTCGTCGTTGGGACTTTTAATGACAAAGAAAGGTATCTTACACTTAATGGATTTCAGTCCCTTCTACGGTGTACTTAGTAACCTGTGTCACCGATAGTGTCAGTACTGATCTAACAGACATTCAGTCAAATTTAAAGATGTCACATTTGTTACCACACACACACACACACACACACACACACACACACACACACACATTCTCTCTCTCTCTCTTTCTCTCCCTATAACATATATTTTAGGTCCTAAGAAACTTATCGTAATTTTTTTTTTTGTTTTTGAGTTTCGTTTCGAACATAAGGTTTTCACTGAAAATGTTCACAAAACTGTTATAAGTGAAGACACTTTATTGTCAAACAATTAGTCGTACTATTTATTCTTTTTATTAAAAAGAAAACATTCTATTGACCTTAAGCTCCGTGTAATTATGTGATTTCAATGAGGTAATCGTTTTGACCGAAAAGAAACTCGGAAATATAAACAGGGAATGAAAATCTAAAGGTTGACGAAATACTTCTCGTTGTAAAATATTACGGACGGAAATCTAATCACAATGATTGACTACAGTTTTACGTATTTTCTTCTTTACTATCCTTATAAATGAAAACGTAAACCTGGTGGTTGAAGTTCTATAAATACATGTATATAATAGGGTGAGACTGAACGGAAACCCAAAATCATCGTCCTAGAAAACTCCTCGTTTAAAAAAAAAAATAAAAATACTTCAGTATATAAAAATGTAAATACTAAGACTACCGTATAAAATTTTTATAAACAGTTTTACAGTTTCTATTCTTTACTATAAGATCTTTTAATATTTTTCCCAAATAACATTTCCTTTTCTTCGACCGACTCCTTATTTTCGTTTACTTTATAAAATAGTATACACCCTTCTCTGAGGTATGTGTCTCATTAAGATGTGTCGTAACCTTTTTGTCTGTTATGACTTTTATTCATATACATTGAGACGTGCGAGTGCGCACACACACACACACACGTACAATACATACACGGAATATGGATACAACATTCATTCATTTACGATCGACGAGTGAACCCAGACTGAGAAACGTTGGGATACATGGCTTTGGACGGTCTGAGGATACAGGTAGAATAATAGGTCCGTTCTTATGACATCACCCGACGGTATGGGAGGAGGTCCCCTAGAAAGGCTTCGTCCCTAGCTTAGGTGTAGAGAATACAGAGGACATAACCGTCAGTACAAGAAATGACAGTCGTGGTTGACTCTTTGGGAGTTTTGAATAAACTGATGTATATATTCTGGTTCTTTTGTTTCCATTACTAAACCTGTCTGTTTTAATTATTTAGATAGTAGTTTATATAGCATATCATAGGTTCTTTTTTCCGTCAACACCATTTATGATAGTATGACTATGTTAAACTTTGAGAAATTACTACACTTTCACAATTAAAATGTTAATTACAATATTTAAGACTTTAAAACGAGAGATTACTGAGCGACGATCGTAATCTTTATTTCGCAATAAACATATTATTAAAGTAAATGAAGTACATTGAATAAAATATCTAAGTAGAACTAAAAATTCATTTGTTACTAAGTCAAGTCAAGTCAAGTAAGCGAGTCAGTACAGGTCTAGAAACGCTGGGGTACTTAACTTCTTGCGGTCCGGAGGCCCAGGTAGTGGTTGAGGGCCTCAAGTGAGTCTGAGTGCAGGTAACTCAGTCACTACGGTAGGTCGGTAGCGTAGGAGTAGGGAAAAGGACGACGGGGGTTAGGAAGGGTCGTAGTCTCCGAAAAGGTGACTCAGTTGAGAAGGTACTCCACCTGTTTCTTGACCACAAAGTCGAAATCGTAGTAAGGAAGGTTTCTTTAGGGTCCCGACTAGAGGAAGTTACCTGTCCAACCTAGAGGAACGTCAGGTTCCCTTAGAGTTCTCAGTAGAAGTTGTGGTGTCAAGTTTTCGTAGTTAAGAAGCCGCGAGTCGAAAGGAGTGTCAGGGTGAGAGTGTAGGTATGTACTGGTGACCTTTTTGGTATCGGAACTGATCTACCTAGAAACAACCGTTTCATTACGGATACGAAAAGTTACACGATAGATCCAACCGGTATTGAAGGGAAGGTTCATCATTCACAGAAAATTAAAACACCGACGTTAGTTGTAGATGTCACTAAAACCTCGGGTTTTTTTATTTCAGACTGTGACAAAGGCGACAAAGGGGTAGATAAAGGGTACTTCACTACCCTGGTCTACGGTACTAGAAGCAAAAGACTTACGACTCGAAATTCGGTTGAAAAAGTGAGAGGTGAAAGTGAAAGTTGTTCTCTGAAAAATCAAGGAGAAGTGAAAAACGGTATTTCCACCCCAGTAGACATATAGACTCCAATAACTATAAAGAGGGCCGTTAGAACTAAGGTCGAACACCAAGAAGGCCGGGTCGCAAAGAGTACTACATGAGACGTATATTCAATTTATTAGTGCCACTGTTATATGTGGGAACTACATGAGGAAAAGGATAAACCTTGGTCAGACAACAAGGTACAGGTCAATATTGATGAAGAGGGACTGGACGTATATTTAAAGAGTTCTCCGTCCAGTCCACCAGACCATAAGGGTAGAGAGAGTCTTAAAAGGTGTCAAATAACACTAGGTGTGTCAGTTTCCGAAACCGTATCAGTTATTTAGTCTTTATCTACCAAAAGACCTTAAGAGAATGAAAAAGGTACTAGGTCGCCTAAAACCGTTGAACTAGAGACCAAGGATACGGAAAAGATTTTGGTCGAATTTGTAGACCTTCAAGTGCCAACTGAATAAAGACTTTGGACCAACCTTTTAAAACTCATAATGAAATGATCACACACTCTACGTACGTTAACGTACCATCAAACTCGAAAGAAAGTGTAACGGAAAGAAACCCTAACCTTACTTTTGTCTGGAAAAGGTCGGGACACCGGTGACGACTCAAAAGGTTTAAACGACCGTATAACTCACGTCGTCAAAGTGTTGTAGTATAAAGTCCTGAACTTTATCAAGTTGACCTTAAGGTAGTGGAGGTGATCGAAATACACATCACTACGGAGGATTCCGGATGAACTGAAGTGTAAGGTCCTACAGACCAAGATCTACGCACTAGTGTGGTAGTACTAATAGACCTACTACTTCTAGAAAAAGTATGTCAAGAAGACACATAAGAACGGTAGAGAAGAATTATAGAAGACGAAGACAATCCAGGTATGGTAAAGACAGGAAATAGCTCGGGTAGAAACGTACTTTATAAAGGAACCATAGAGATTATAAGATTTTCTCTAGAGATCACAAAGGGTAAGACAAAAAAAGGAGATAAAGAAACGTAACTAGTGAGTCCTTCCGAAAGAATAGAGAAAAACGGTATAAACCTAGAGACGTAAGTCTACCAATATATAAAGAAAAAGAGGAAACGATAAGTGAAGAGGAGAAAAGTGTCGATAAAAATTCCGGAGGGGTCTGTCGCTAAAACGAAAAAACGTAAAGAAAAGGTACGGCTACCGGAACTAGGGACAGAGGAGATGTTGCATTACTTGGAGTCAGGTATCAAAGAGTCCGTGAGACAGATAGTCTAGATCAGGAAATTTAGATAAAGAGTGAAGGTGACATTTTAGTATTCCCTAAACTAAAACCAGTATGGACTTATCAGATCACGAAAAGGGATGAAAGAAGTTAAATTCAGACTTAAACCGTCATTCCTCAAGTACTAGACTCGGTGTCCGTCGAGGATCAGAAAAAAGACAACTTGCATATCTCGAAGAGGTAGAAACCGACGTTTCTTATATTAGTTAGACTAAAGTCACAACTGGGAGACCACTACAGGTACACATCTCAGAAGAGGGCACAACAACCTTCTCCCACAAACGATACTGGTCACACAAAAGAACCGTTTTGAGACAAGCAGAAACGGGGTGAAGTAAGGTATAAGGTTGCGGTTTAAACGGAAAATGAGGTCCGTAAAGAACTGAAGGATGAAAACGTAAGGTCAGGGGATATTACTTTTCCTGTAGAAAAAACCCACAATCAAGATTTTCCAGAACATCCAGAAGTATATTGGCAAGTTGAAGTCGAAGAAGTCGTAATGACAAACCCCGTATTTGAACCTAATGAGACTATAACTTACCAAACGGAACCTCTACTTGTCTCTAGTAAGACGGCAAAAACTCTAACGTAGGTTTATGACGTAAGACCTGAGAAAACAACTGGTACTACCGATGAAGTAAAGAAGACTCCCTAAGGACGGGCGTCATCATCTATATTACCAGTAGACTCAATTTAAGTGGGTAAGGTCAGGTAAAATCGAACGACTAAGGATCTTACAGCTGCAAGTGAGAACGGTAGAGAACAAACTGGTGAAGGTTAAACGGAACTAAGTACCTGGACTGTAAGGTTCAAGGATACGTTATAACGAGAAATATCGTAACCTGGAACGAAGATAATGGTCAGTGTAGGTGTTGACCCATAACAAAAACGAAACCGAGGTAGAGAAGTAAGAAAGACTTCAATAAAGAGGTGACTAGAGGTCATCGTATAACCCGTGGATGGTTAGACCCTTCAAGGAGAAAGTCATAGGATAGTAAAACGGAAAAGTATGACAAATACACCAAGAGTTCAATTCTTATGACTTCAGAAAACGGTAAGGGAAGAGGTCACCTGGTGTAAGAGAGTATGGAGAGGTGGTACTGAGCGGACAGAACCTACCGAAGTGCCCGTACCGAATCAAAGTGACTCAATCTGTTCCGATACCACGATCACACTAAACTAACTGATTAGATTAGTGTGATTAACTAATCGTGATTCACGTGACCAACGTCCAGTAGGCTCCAGTTCTCGTCTTCGACCCTCCTGGGATACAGGTTCCCAGCCAACGGTTCTCCTCAATGGGGTACGGACTCCAGTCCCCGTCACCGGCTCTCACGGTCCGACACTCTCGGGTCCTTGCCGACTTTCCTCGATCGCGTCAGACACCAGTCCCCGCCACCGGTCCTCCTCGATGTGGTGTAGGCTCCAGTCCCCACCGTCGGTTCTCCTCGATGGGGTACAGGCTCGGGTCCCCACCACCGGCTCTCATGGTCCGATACTATCACGTCCTCGTCGAATCTCCTCGATGGAGTGTGGGCTCAGTACCCGCCACCGACTCTCCTCATAGGGGTGTAGGTTCCTCGCCACCGACGTACCCACGTCCTCCCGGATCTCCTCGATAAATTCCAGTCCTCCCCACCACCACTCCTCTATGGGGAGTAGGTTCCATTCTCTTTGGGTTCATTCTACCATCCACAAAGTTCTCCCGTAGTCTCCCGTCTGTGTGACTTTGTTATAATGTCCACGTTTATTTGTTAAAATGAAGTAGTAAAAAATTACAATATAGAAATAAAATAATAAAAAAATACAAACGTAATCTACCCTTTGGGATATGTTGTGACTTATTTTCAACACGGTTATCTATAAGAAGGTAAATAGAGACAGAATTAACCTTTCGTAAGTAATTAAGAAGTGACTTACGTTATAATTGATTTCAAACCAAGACAGTGGGTTGATAATTAGATCAAGGTGGATTCATCAGAATTCATTATAGACCTATATAGTTTAACAAAGGTCATCGAGTCGACACGGAGTCTTGTTTAAAGTCATAATCTATATCCTTATCTTTTTAGGTGATAAGTGGTCTCATTTTAGGTTTCACCAACCGTAAGTTAGTTTTTAATGGTTTAACGTTTCTTTCTCGTTTTAATATGAGTTTCATACCACTTTAATTACATAAGTTTTGTTTGTTCTTGTCTATGTTCGTCATTTTAATTGTCAATTCTTATAATTTTTCTCAAATTTTAATGTTTAACAAAACGGAGACTTAGTACAGACTGAGCACATTGGGGTACCCGACATCGGGAGGTCCGAGGAGATAGGTACCCTATAGGGTCCGTTGTTATTACTTCAGTGAACAGTAAAGGAAAAGCTATTTTGATGTAATGTATACTAAGTTTTCCGATTTCCTTTCTAACTTGTCACTCTACTGATGTCACTCCGTTTACTTCATAAGTCTCACTTTTTAAATTCTTCCGTGGGTAAGCATCCGAGTTCGTTCTCGTCACAGTCGTGAACTCACCCTCAAGGTGAAATTTAAAACGGGAGAACTGGGGAATGAGACACCCATAGATAACTGAGACTCTACAGACTCTACCAAAGGAATTAACAATACGGAGACGGTAATTTGCAAAATGAGTGTTCACTTTTGTAACATACCATCCCAAAAATAATAAGTTTTTATTTTTAATACTGTTGTTAACGAACACTCTACCCCACCTCGGAAAACACAATGAAAAGATTTTATTTAAGACATCAGTTTATGTAAAAGAAAGTACCAAAAGAGCTTTCTACAAACCATAGACAATTCTTCTAACACTATCTTTTGCAAGACCACTTGTACAATGAGTGATCTAAGAGACTGAAGGAAAACACGTCTTCCAGTGTCCTTTCTTCATTGCACTGTTTAGTCTTTCCTGTTTATGGTATAATTACTTAAGGAGTCAAAGTTCCCCATCTCTTCAATCTATAGTAGTCAAAGAGATCCCGAATCTGAACATCAACGTCTACTATTAGTTCTTACCTTCAACGTCAGATTGGTCGTTACTGGCGTATTTTCTAGATTGTTTCATACACTGTGTCGTGATTTATGATCACCTCTATGAACCCTACCTATCCGAAACCCTGGATAATCCCCTTCTTGATTTGATGACGTGTTAACGTGAGTAGAGTGTGCGATCATTTCATTACGAGTGTTAAGAGGTTCCGTCAGAAGTCGTTATGCACTTGACACTTAAAGGTCTACAAGTTCGACCAAAATCTTTTCCGTCTTCTTGGTCTCTAGTTCAACAGTTGTAAGTGACCTAGTACCCTTTTCGTTCTCTCAAGGTCTTTTGGTAGATAAAGACGAAATAACTGATACAGTTTCGGAAACTGACACACCTAGTGTTATTTGACACCGTTTAAGACTTTCTCTACCCTTATGGTCCGGTGGACTGGACGGAGATCTCTTTACTCCGTCCTCAATCTTGACCTGTAGCTTGTTGTCTGACCAAGGTTTATCCTTTTCCTCATGTAGTTCCGACATATGGTAGTGAGACATATAACAGTGGCACGAATAAATTGAATATACATCTCATGTAGTACTCTTTGCGACCCGACCTTCTTCGTATTCGACCTTAGTTCTAACGGCCCTCTTTATAGTTTGTGTAGTCTATACGTCTACTGGTGTGGGAATACCGTTTTTCACTTCTCCTTGATTTTGTGGAAAACCACTTTCTCCTCTCACTTTTTCAACCGAATTTGGAGTTGTAAGACTTTTGATTCTAGTACCGTAGACCAGGGTATTGAAGTGTCCTTTATCTACCCTTTGGCACCTTTGTCACAGTCTGAAATAAAACCCCCCGAGGTTTTAGTGACGTCTACCACTAACGTCGGTACTTTAATTTTCTGTGAATGAGGAACCTTCCTTTCATTATTCGTTGGATCTATTGTATAAGTTTTCATTTCTGTAATGAAACCGTTGCTTCCAGGTAGATCAGTTCCGATACCAAAAAGGCCACCAGTATATACCTACACTCTCAACCTGATACTTCTTTCGACTCGTGACTCATTAACTACGAAAGCTTGACACCGCAACCTTTTCTGAGAACTCTCAGGGAACCTGACGGTCTTCTAGGTTGGTCAGGTCGGATTCCCTCTAATCAGGAACCACAAGTAACCTTCCTGACTACTACTACGATTTTGAGGTTATAAAAACGGTGGACTACCCTTCTTGACTGAGTAAACTTTTCTGGGACTACGACTCTTTCTAACTCCCGTCCTCCTCTTCCCCTGTTGTCTCCTACCTTACCAACCTATCGTAGTGGCTGAGTTACCTGTATTTAAATCCATATGAGTCCTCAACCACTACCTGTCCCTCAAGACGGTACTACGTCAGCTACCCCAGTGTTTCTCAGTCTGTATTGACTAGCTGACTGGCCTTGACTTAACTTGGGTGTATA
This sequence comes from Capra ibex, assembly GCA_006410555.1. Taxonomy (NCBI): domain Eukaryota; kingdom Metazoa; phylum Chordata; class Mammalia; order Artiodactyla; family Bovidae; genus Capra; species Capra ibex. The sequence goes on from SJYO01049755.1 coordinate 68,863,987, forward strand.
GTGACTTACTACGAAAGTTGAGACACATATCTCAACTTAAGTCGTTCCTAAGTTAAAGACTACTAGGAAGTCAAGATGGTAGAGGGTGGAGGAGACGGATAGGGTTTGTCATTAACGGTCAGCAAAAAGCCGTGATGACATGAAGAGTACCACCCGAATAGGTCACCGAGTCTACATTTCGTAGACGAACTTTACGTCCTCTAAACCGTCCTCTACGTCATTCTCTAAGTCCAAACTAGGGACACAACCCTTCTAGGGGAAGTCATCCTTTAGTTTTGTGTAAGATTACAAGGACGGACCTTTTAGGGTACCTGTCTCCTCTGACCATCTGTTGTTAAGTATCCCATCGTTTCTTAACCTGTAGTGAAACACTGAGTTGTTGTTGTTAAAAAGTACCATAACATAACATTCTAATTTTTGTAAAAAGAAATAAAAAATACAAACAAAAATAGATAATACACACACTTTTAATAGTATTTGAATAATGTCATATCATGGTTTATTGAGTAACGCAAACAATGTATAGATCCAATTGAAACAACCTGAATGTTTAGTCCGAATACTTATACCAGACTCTTACCTTGAATAAACATACATCTCCTAAATGACATAAAACCTCTCCTTTTATTTTAAACGTAACCATTGTGATGGAGGAAACGACACTACCAGATAGAGATGGAGTCGATAGGGTTAATCACAAAAGTCCCGAAGTGTATATGTTTTTACAGTATGAAAAACACCTAATCCAGTTACCGTAAATAAGTTTTAATTATGGTTCAATTTCAAAGTATTAGGTTGAATTATACAAATAACACACTATCGGAACAAAGTTCCATCTTCGTTTACATATCATTTAAAATATATACGAATATATAATGTATATTTAACGTGTGTATATATTAAATTGTTTTCGAAATTTGATAATAGAAAATTAAAGTCGTTCTCGAGTGTTTACCGTTAACAAAAGAAGGTATAGTTCATGTTATAAAGTATTAACTTTTTTAACAAGATGAAAAAGTGAAAGCAATTGTTCACAGTCTAAAGGAGTCATACCTCATTAGTAAGAAAGATTACACTTGTAAAATTATTTATCTCTCGTTTTGGTTACTATAATTGTAAGAATTATTTTTAGAGATGAACCAGTAGTCATAAAATTTAAGATATGAAGTAATCCATTTTTCCGGATACAATACTCGAAAATTTGTTTATTCACTGAATTGTCTACTCTATCATAAGGAGAATTCCACATAATACTTTTAAATGTGACTCTCGAAATAAATTTTATTATAATTAAACTTATAGTAAATTTTGTGATAACATAAGTTTATTATCTAAACACAGGAGTCAAATCAGAAATACACATTATAAATTTTATTATGTTACTTAATGACTTTATATCAATTCTATTAGACATGGATCTAATATAAATATAATACAAACAGGTTATTGATGTATCATTATAGAGGAGTGTTCAAATTTAGGAGTAGGTGTTTTTCCTTTTACACTTAAACAGCATATCGTAAAATACCTCTTATGTTCAAACCTCCTTATTCTAATATATAAAAAAATTTAAAATAAAATATTTATTTAAATAAATAAATAAATAAAATACTTATATAAATATTTATATAAATAAATAAAATATTTAAATAAATAAATAAATAAATTATTTTAAAATTTAAAATAAAATAAAATAAAATAAAATTATTAGAGATAAATGATTTTATTTTAACATCGATTTCTTTTATATTTAAAATATAATCCTACTACCATGACACCGAGTAAATATAATTTAAAATGTATGACTGTTATGAAATACAAAACTACTAGGTATTAGATATTATGACTGTCATTATTATCGAAATTATATCTTTCTTTTATAAAAGTTTTACTTATAGAAAGTATTTGATTCTCTAGAAGTGTAAGAATCTAATTAGTCGTAAGTTCTTTACACCTGAAGTCACCTGATTAAAGGATGACTTATTTTTGGTACGGTCTCCTAGGTGTACTTTAACTAATTCAAGAAAAAGTGTTACTTACTAGTCCAGGACTTCTAAAGTAACATGGGTAAATATCTCAGGACTATTTAGAAAGTTAAGAATAGACTTTTATACGAGAATTATATACTGATACTGATATAAATTGTTGGTAATATAACTAACTCACAAATATCTTGTTACATCTTCTAAACTGAATTAGTCACGTGGGATTCCTAATTAACTATAAAGAAGGTCGTTAGAACTAAGGTTGAACACGAAGAAGGTCGGGTCACAAAGAGTGCTACATGACACGTATATTCAATTTATTCGTCCCACTGTTATATACCGGAACTACATGAGGATAAGGATAAACGTTGGTTAGACAACGAGGTATAGGTCAATCTTGACAACGAAGGACTGAACGTGTATCCAAATAGTTCTCCGTGCAGTCCACCAGACCATAAGGGTAGAGAAAGTCTTAAAAGGTGTCAAATAACACTAGGTATGTCAGTTTCCGAAACCGTATCAGTTACATCTACTGTGGTGGGAATACCATCTTTCACTTCTCCTTGATTTTTCGCAGAACTACTTTCACTTTCACCTCTCACTTTTTCAACCGAATTTCGAGTTGTAGGTCTTTTGCTTCTAGTACCGTAGACCAGGGTAGTGACGTACCCTTTATCTACCCCTTTATCACCTTTGTCACAGTCTGAAATATAAAACCCCCGAGATTTTAGTGATGTCTACCACTGACGTCGGTACTGTAATTTTCTGTGGATGAGAAACCTTCTTTTTAATACTGGTTGGATCTGTCGTATAACTTTTCGTCTTTGTAATAAATGGTTGTTTCCAGAAAGATCATTTCCGTTACCAAAAAGGTCACCAGTACATACCTACACTCTCAACCTGACACTTCTTCCGAATCGTGGCTTCTTAACTACGAAAACTTGACACCACAACCTCTTCTTAGAACTCTCAGTGAACCTGACGTTCCTCTAGGTTGGTCAAGAAAGATCTCCTCCAGTCGGGACCCACAAGAAACCTTCCTTACTACGATTTCGACTTTGAGGTCATGAAACCGGTGGAATACACTGCTTAATTGAGTAACCTTTTCTGAGACTACAACCCTCCCTAATCCCCGTCCTCCTTTTCCCCTACTGTCTACTACTCTACCGACCTACCGTAGTGACTGAGCTACCTGCACTCAAACTCACTTGAGGCCATTTACCACTACCTGTCCCACTGGACCGCAAGACACTAAGTACACTAGTGTTTCTCAGCCTGCGCTGACTCGCTGACTTGACTTCCTAATTAATAAAAATCTTCCCATATGAAAGAACTTTTTCAAAAAACTTTCAAAAATTGAAGAGGAGAACAGTCCGTTACCCAGACGATATGTTTCATAATTAAAAGAGAAACGAGAGGCAACCGTAAAGGTTGTCGAAAACAGGATGTATCCCGTCAGTCTACTGTACAACGTAAAGGAAAACGTTCTTTTCCGTTAAGAGTGAATCTAAACCTCAAATTTTAAGGTTTATAAGTTACAACCCAAAGATCTTTAAGGTAAAACACGTATTATAAGAGAATATTAGGAAGTATAAAGACACCAAAGGTAACAATAAAGAGGAGAGAGTAAAAACTCAAATAAATAGTACAGAAAGAAGAAAAGAATCACTCAGATCTGTTTACAAACAGTAATTTTTTACAAAAATTGCTAGAAAAATTTTTTAGAACAAAATGTCTCAAATTTCTTGTTTGAGCATCAAGTAACTATAAAAGAAAACGAAAAATAAGAGATAACACAAATAAAGACGAAACTAGTGATAGTAAAGGAAAGAAGATAACTGAAATCCGAGGTATACAAGAAAGAGGTCAAGGAAATACATACTTCAATCCAACAAATAAAGTATTAAAAGAACAAAGAACTCCATTCGGACATAAAAACATTTGAAGAGCGAATTAAAATAAATTTTGTCGACGACGTAACAACATGAAGGAGGACCCTAATAAGTGACTACATTCACCTCATAATTTAAGGGGATGACAATAACACAATACAGTCAAAGAGGTAAATTCAGATAATGATAAAAGAAAGGTGTAAAACTAAGACGATAGTATGCACGTTCTATTATTATTGATACATCAGAAGAGATACTGAACACGGAACTAGTAATCCTCTACAGGTTAAAACAGAGAAGTTCTAAATAAACCGAACTTTACAAAACAGACTACATTCATACGCATATAGGTGAAAGAGACGGAGACTAGACGATCATAATTGTATAAACTCCTGTCGTATATGTGTACAGAATACAAAAATTAGGTAATTGAATAGAACACAGACGAACGACTTAAGTTAGACGAATGTAAATCCCACTAACAATTATCTACCCCTGGATGTGAAGGTAGAATAGAAAATAAAGAACCAACAAGTTATAGAGGTAACGAATAATAAGAGACACAAGAACAAACGATATAAACTAAAACATCTCAAGATACTAAAAAAGAGTCANCTACCGATTGTTTGTGTACTTTTCTACGAGTTGTAGTGAGTAATAATCTCTTTACGTTTAGTTTTGGTGTTACTCCATGGTGAAGTGTGGTCAGTCTTACCGACGCTAGGTTTTTAGACGTTCGTTATTTACGACCTCTCCCACACCTCTTTTCCCTTGGGAGGATGTGACAACCACCCTTACGTTTGATCATGTCGGTGATACCTCTTGTCACACCTCTAAGGAATTTTTTAACGTTTATCTTGATGGAATACTGGGTCGTTAGGGTGACGACCCGTATGTGTGGCTCCTTTGGTCTTAACTTTCTCTGTGTACATGGGGTTACAAGTAGCGTCGTGACAAATATTATCGGTCCTGTACCTTTGTTGGATCTACAGGTAGTCGTCTACTTACCTATTCTTTCGACACCATGTATATGTGTTACCTCATAATGAGTCGGTAATTTTTCTTAAGTAAACTTAGTCAAGACTACTCTACCTACTTTGACCTCGGCTAATATGTCTCACTTCATTCGGTCTTTCTTTTTGTGGTTATGTCATATGATTGTGTATATATACCTTAAATCCTTCTACCGTTACTGCTGGGACATACGTTCTGTCCTTTTTTCTGTGTCTACACATATAGCCTGAAAACCTGAGTCTCCCTCTCCCTCTCCCACCCTACTAAACCCTCTTACCCTTAAGTCAAAAGAGAAATTTTTTTAATAAAAATATAAATCTTACTCCAAAGTTTCTATTTTATCAGTAAAAAGAAGATTATAGTAGAGAAGAAGTAAAAGGATATACACAAAGTAGGAAAAGAAAATGAGGATAACTCGAAGACTGAGAGTTTAATGAGGAGTATAAAGTTACCAACGGTTTTAATACATCGATATCGATGAAACTCGTAAGAAACCGTAACGGAAACAAACCTTTTTTCTAACCTTACTTTTAACTTGAAAAGGTCAGGACACCGGTGACGACTCAAAAGGTTTAAACGACCGTATAACTCACGTCGTAAAAGTGTAGTAGTAGAGAGTCCTAAACTTTATCGAGTTGACCTTAAGGTAGTGGAGGTGATCGATACAATCATCACTACGAAGGATTTCGGATGAACTGAAGTATTATGTCCTACAGACCGAGGTCCACTCACTAGTGTGGTAGTACTAATAGACCCAGTACTTCTAGAAAAAACATGTCAAGAAGACTCATAAGAACGGTGGAGAAGAAGAATTATAGAAGACGAAGACAATCCAGGTATGGTAAAAACAGGAAATAACTCGGGTAGAAACGTACTTTACAAGGGAAACATAGAGATTAAAAGAACTTCTCTAGAGATCAGAAATGGTAAGATAACAAAAGGAGAAAAAGAAACGTGACTAGTGACTCCTTCCCAAAGAATAGAGAGGAACGATAAGAAACCTTGAGACATAAGTTTACCCATATAGAAAGGAAAAGAGAAAACTAAAAGAGAAGAGAAGAAAAGTGTCGCTAAACATTCCGGAGGAGTCTCTCGGTAGGACGAAAAAACGTAAAGAAAAAGAACCCCTACCAGAACTAGGAACAGAGGACTTACAGTACTTGGAAGTAGGTATCAAGTAGTACGTGAGACAGATAATCTAGATCAGGGAATTTGGATAAAAAGTGGAGGTGATATATTATTATTCATTAAACTAAATCCAGGATACACTTAACAGATCACCAAAAGGGGTGAAAGAAGTTAAATTCAGACTTAAACCGTTATTCGTTAAGTACTAGACTCGGTGTCAGTCGAGGGTCAGAACAAAAACAACTGACATATCTCGAAGAGGTAAAAACCATCGTTCTTTGTATTAGTTATACTAAAGTCACAACTGGTAGACCACTACGGGTACACATCTCAGAAGAGAACACAACGAATCGTTACGGTTTCTTACGAATTCAAGTCAAGTCAAGTCAACTCAGCGAATCAGCACAGGCTGAGAAACACTGGGGTACTTGACGTCGTGCGGTCCGGAGGGATAGGTAGTGGTTGAGGGTCTCAAGTGAGTCTGAGTGCAGGTAGCTCATTCACTACGGTAGGTCGGTAGAGTAGGAGGCAGCAGGGGAAGAAGAGGACGGGGGTTAGGGAGGGTTGTAGTCTCAGAAAAGGTTACTCAGTTGAGAAGTGTACTCCACCTGCTTCATGACCTCAAAGTCGAAATCCTAGTAACGAAGGTTTCTTTGGGGTCCCGACTAGAGGAAGTCTTACCTGACTAACCTAGAGGAACGTCAGGTTCCCTGAGAGTTCTCAGAAGAGGTTGTGGCGTCAAGCTTTCGTAGTTAAGAAGCCACGAGTCGAAAGAAGTGTCAGGTTGAGAGTGTAGGTATGTACTGGTGTCCTTTTTGGTATCGGAACTGATCTACCTGGAAATAACCGTTTCATTACGGAGACGAAAACTTATACGACAGATCCAACCAGTATTGAAAAGAAGGTTCCTCATTCACAGAAAATTAAAATATCGACGTTAGTGGTAGACGTCACTAAAACTTCGGCTTTTTCCATTTCAGACTGTGACAAAGGTGACAAAAAGGTAGATAAAGGGTACCTCACTATCCTATGTTAAAGTGGTAGAGTGTGCAATCATTTCATTAGGAGTTTTAAGAGGTTCTGTCTGAAGTCGTTATACACTTGACACTTGAAAGTCTACAAGTTCGACCAGAATCTTTTCTGTCTCCTTGGTCTCTAGTTTAACGGTCGTAAGTGACCTAGTAGTTTTTTCGTTCTCTCCCGGTTTTTACGTAGATAAAGACGAAATAACTGATACGGATCGGAAACTGACATACCTAGTGTTAAAAAGTGAGAAGTCTTTTAAGACTTTCTCTACCCGTATGGTCTTGTGGACTGGACAGAGAACTCTTTGGAGATACGTCCAGTCCTTCGTTGTCAAGCTTGACCTGTACCTTGTTGTCTGACCAAGGTTTATCCTTTTCCTCATGTAGTTCCGACATATACCAGTGGGACTAATAAATTGAATATACGTCTCATGTAGTACTCTTTGTGACCCGACCTACTTCGTGTTCGACCTTAGTTCAAACGGTCCTCTTTATAGTTATTGGAGTTTATACATCTACTATGGTGGGAATACCTTCTTTCACTTCTGTTTGATTTTTCGGAGAACTACTTTTCCTTTCTCCTCTCACTTTGATAACCGAATTTCGAGTTGTAAGTCTTTTGATTCTAGTACCGTAAACCAGGGTAGTGAAGTACCCTTTATCTACCCCTTTGTCACCTTTGTCACCGACTGAAATAAAACTCCCGGGATTTTAGTGAGGACTACCACTAACATCGGTACTTTAATTTTCTACGAATGAGGAACCTTCTTTTCAATACTGGTTAGGTCTGTAGTATAATTTTTCGTCCCTGTAATGAAACAATTGTTTACAGGTAGATCAGTTCGACACCAAAAAGGTCATCACTTCACACCTACACTCTCAACCTGATATTCCTTTCGACTCGTTGTTTTTTTAACCACGAAAACTTGACACCACAACCTCTTCTGAGAACTCTCAGGGAACCTGACGTTCCTCTAGGTTGGTCAAGTAGGATTTCCTTTAGTCATGACCCACAAGTAACCTTCCTAACTACAACTTCGACTTTGAGGTTATGAAACCGGTGAACTACCCTTCTCGACTGAACAAACTTTTCTGGGACTACAACCCTTTCTAACTTCCGTCCTCCTCTTTCCCACCTGTCTCTTACTCTACCAATCTACCGTAGTGGCTGAGTTACCTGTACTCAAACTCATTTGAGCCCTCAACCACTACCTGTCCCTCCGTACCACACGACGCAAAGTACCCCAGTGTTTCCCAGTCTGTTCTGACTCGTTGACTTGACTTGACTTGACTGTTCAATGAAAAGACGATAAAAGAAAATTTGAAATTATTTCATAAATTTTTGAATACGACTACTTTATAACATTAAAAGATTAAAACAGAGTTTCGTAATAAATTAAAACAGTTTTTGTATTATAAATAAAAAAGAAGGTCCAAATAATAATATATTAACTGTATATTGTGACATACGTGACTTCCCCTTCATGTCATGTTATAAACTTATTGTAAAACATAAAAGTAAAGTCTACCTTCTTAAGAAAAGTTATAAAGAATAATCCGTACAGATCACAACTACTGTAAAATCTCCTTTGACCCTAGTTCTGATAGGGCTTCTTTTTCTTTACGTTTTTTACTTTTACAGACAGACTCCTGTGTAATGTTTATCGACACTTTTCTTCTCTTCGGTTTTCGTTTCCTCTTTTCCTTTCTATATGGGTAAACTTACCTCTCAAGGTTTCTTATAGTTCCTCTCTATTCTTTCAGAAGGAGTTCCTAGTCACGTTTCTTTATATCCTTTTATTATGTTACCTTTTCTACTCTAGAAAGACAGAAAGTCAGATAACTCACTGACTTGACTTGACTTGACTTGATAACTAATCACAAAATCAAAACCAAACGGACCATTTCATAAATAAACAGAAAGTATAGATTTTCTTTTGAAACGATCTATCTCATAAGAACTGACTGTCCAAAATAGAAAGTCGTACATTCTTACGGTAAAGTGGTAGAACCGGAAATCTCTAAGACGACTCTAAAGTTGGGTATCGTATTGGAGGAGATATCCAATAACAGGAAAAAGGAGAGTCAAGTCAGTGAGTCAGTACAGGTTAAGACGCTAGGGTACCTGACATCGTACGGTCCGAAGTGACAGGTAGTGGTTGAGAGCCTCGAACGAGATTGAGTGCAGGTAACACAGTCGTTACGGAAGGTTGGTAGAGTAGGAGAGAGTAGGGGAAGAGGACGGAAGTTAAAAAGGGTCGTAGTCCCAGTGAAGGTTACTTAGTCAAAAAAGAGTAGTCCACTGGTTCTTGACCACAAAGTCGTAGTGAGGGAGATTACTTATAGATCTTGACTAAAGGAAATCCTAACTTACCAACTAGAACGTCAGGTTCCCTGAGAGTTTTTAGAAGGGGTTGTGGTGTCATGTTTTCGTAACTAAGAAGTTGTGAGTCGTGAGAAATACCAGGTCGACAGTGTAGGTATGTACTGATTACTTTTTTTGTTATCGAAAGTGATATGTCTGGAAACGACCGTTTCAGACGAAATTATAGGAGAGCTCCAACCAACATGGGACTATCGAGTTAAGGATTTCTTAGACGGACGTCACGTCCTTTGTGACCAAGGTAAGGACCCAGTCCTTCTAGGTGACCCCTTACCTTACCGATGGGTGAGGTCACAAGACCGGACCTCTTAATGTACTGACATATCAGGTACCCCAGCGTTTCTCAGTCTATACTGACTCGCTGAAAGTGAACGTAACCCAACCAGTATGCAAAAGAAGGTTCATTGTTCACAGAAAATTCAAATACCGACGTCAGTGGTAGACGTCACTAAAACCTCGGGTTCTTTTATCAGACAGTGACAAAGGTAACAAAGGGACAGATAAACGGTACTTCATTACCCTGGTATACGGTACTAGAATAAAAAAACTTACAACTCTATAAGGAGAGGTCAACGGAATTTTCAGAAGGAAACAGTAACTGAATTATACAGAATCGTAAAATTCCACAGTGTCTCTTCTAGCGAAACGTAACTTTATAACTTTACAAGAGAATCTAAGAACCTGAACGTACAGTTTAAGACAGGAGTGTAAACACTATAAGAGTCAAAAAAGTAGAAAGAAAGAAAGAAAAAAAATTTATTTGAGAGACTAGAGAAGAGAGAGAGGTGTGAAAGACGTTATGTGTAATAGAATTACCATGGGAAGGATTTTCTCAAATTATTCAGAGTATGCTAAAGGAATAAAAATATACAGTAAATAGAGAGGAGAAGACGGAGTAGAAATCATCTAAAAATAGGAAGTCGAGAGATTAAATGAGAAGGTATACAAGATGATACAAAGGTCACAAAAGATTACATAATAAAGAGAACAATTGGAGTTCTTAAGCAACACTTAAACATCAAGTGGAGGTCTTAACAAATGAAATAAAAGCTTCTAAATTAGAGAGACCATTTCATAAATAAGACAAGTACTTAAAACAAAAACTCTAGTAACTTAAGTGAAAGAGCCAAAAGAATGTCGAGTGACACAAAGAGGGTCTCTGAATAAAACTTAAAAGATAGTCAATTTAACATTATATGGTACCAAAATTTAAATCAAAACCTCGAGACAGCAAAAGAAAAAACACCATGGTACAATGAGACTAAGAAGTGCCGTCAACTACTCAACAAGGAGACGACTGTACAAATATTACTTGTATAAAGAAAACTAAGATTTCTACGTTGTATAATCTTTAATCTCCTGCAAGAAAGAGAAAGGACGTCCACCACTCTATCGTGTTTATAAATCAAAGATCGTATCCGATGGAGACCGAATTATAAACTATCAGGAATGTAAAGTAGGAAGTGACGGACAGTCTCCACGATGCAGTACGGGATCAATAGTGACAAACATGGAGTCCTTAGTAACCACGGAACGACGACGGTGGTAGGTTCCGTGATCCTAACACCCCAAAAAGGGAGTCAGGTACTAGGGGAATCAATGTTCTAGGTCATGAGCCCCACCCCCCTACTTTTCCCATTTCTTTTTGGCACCAACGTTCCATCAGAGACGACAAAGATCACGACATTCCAAAGTCCGAAACGACTGACCCACTTCCCTACCCTTTGACCTTACACCCACGGAGTCACCAACTACTTTTCCCAGGGTCCGAGGTGACGTCGACGAAGACGGGCAAACGAACACCACCACCCACGGTGGTAATGATCCTCCGGTCTTAACGGACGTGCAGGAGGTGATGATTGAGGTACAATAGATCCCAACGCCAAAGTCAACGACGATGTCGTTCTCCTTCTCCTCATCTCCGTGGCGGAGTCGATAAAGAAACAAAGATGAAGGAGTCACACGAGGTCCGGTAGGTGTGAATGTCACTTCACACCTTAAGAGGTTCAGAAATACACCAGGTCTACGTGGAAAGAACGTGACACGTACAAAACGATGAACATCTGACTTCCCCTCTCTGTTTTCCTCGTGGAGTTATATGATACTACGACTGGAGTAGACGGGATTGAGTAAAATTAAATATTTGAAATAAGATTTTTATAGATTTCTGTCGTATTACTTTAAATTATTGATTAATGAATATTTATGACTACGTTTACTATTTGTTTTATATTTAGTTTGTTTTATTTCATACTTTAGTACTTCATCCAAATACAATTATGATGGTTGAACCTAATTGTGACTTTTTACAAAAATAAAGAACCATAAAATCGAAAGTACTATGTAAAATAAACGTTTGAAGGTTTCTTAATTTCAAAGTACGAATTTATATAGTTGGGATACATAGTTCTAAATCTTTCAACGAAAATATTATACATTAGATATTTAACTCTACATTACAAAATTAACTCTTTACCTGAGTCTACAATTTCGCAGACACAGGTTACGTCCCCTGGTCCCAAGATAGGGACCCAGTCCTTCTAGGGGACCTCTTCCTTTACCGTTGGGTGAGGTCATAAATACGGACCTCTTAGGGTACTTACCTCCTCGGCCCATCCGATGTCAGGTGCCTCAGTGTTTCTTAACCTGTGCTGACTCTCTGAAGTGAAGTAGACACTCTTAGAGTATCCTCATAGGCAAAATTAACACTTTTTTAATTTTATCCATTGTGACTATTGTAACTTAATCCTTATTATGTTCTGTTTGACGATGGTAGTAAAGTCAATTTTTAGAATAAAATATTAGTTGGGTCAATATTTCTCTTACTCTTTTTTATTTTCAAAACTCTCGGTAGTTCTTTCGTTCATCTATACTGAAACATATGGTTTATGGTTCTTTCTGTTATATAATAATAATTTTATTAAATCGATCGTAAGAATTACTGTTAAGTTATTCGAGTTTTTTAACAAAAAGATTTGGAATTCTTACTGACTTATCACTTTTAAAGTTTTATGAGAACTCTTCTTGCACCTTCATGTTTATACACGTGTTGAAAATATCTGTTGTTGTTGTTGTTTACCATTTGTCATTTATCCCAAATTTAGTTACTCTTGTACACACACAATCAGTGAGTTGACACAGACTAAGAAACTCTGGCGGACCTGACATCGGGTGGTCCGAGGAGACAGGTATCTTAAGAGGTCCGTTCATATGACCTCACCTAACGGTAAAGGAAGAGGTCCCTTAGAAGGGTAAGGTCCCTAACTTGAGTCCAGAGGGAGTAACGTCCGTCTGAGAAGTGGTTGAATCGGTGGTTCCTTCATGATTATCTACCTTTTCGAATTATATAACTTATAATAGATATTTAACTATACATCTAATATTCTTTAAGGTTACTTTGAAAATTGTCCGTAAGACATCTTAAAATTTTAGAATAGTAGTTTATGTATATTTCTTTTTGTTTTAGGTTTTTATTTTATTATAAAAACAATTTCTTGTACTGGATTCTACTTGGTCCCTTTAAATGGGATCGTTTATAGTTTCATTACAGTGAGGTCCCCCAAGAACAATTTATTGATTACCTTGTCGTAATATTTATACCGTTGTGTCTAGTCATTCTTTCGATAATCAAGTCAAGTCAGTGAGTAAACACAGGTTGAGAAACGCTGGGGTACCTGACGTCGTACGGTCCGAAGGGACAGGTAGTGGTTGAGGGTCTCGAATGAGTTTGAGTACAGGTATCTGAGCCACAACGAGAGGTTGGTGGAGTATGAGACAGTAGGGGAAGAGTACGTAAGTTAGAAAGTGTCGTAGTCCCGGAAAAGATTGTTTAGTCGAGAAACGTATTCAACCGTTTTCATAACCTCAAAGTCGAAGTCGTAGTCAGGAAAGATTCTTATAAGTCCTGACTAAAGGAAATCCTACCTGACCAAACCAAAGGAACGTCAGGTTCCCTGAGAGTTCTCAGAAGAGGTCATGGTGTCAATTTTTTCGTAATTAAGAAGTGATGAGTCTAAAGAAATACCATGTTGAGAGTGTAGGTATGTACTGATGACCTTTTTATTTTGACATCTGAGAAGTTATTTTATAAGACCCTGTTATCATATAGGTGTGAATACTTTTTTATATATCTTTTGAGAGTTTAAATTAAAAACCATTTAATTTACGTAGTACATTTTACATTATACAATTTTTAGAAAATTTTAGATATAGTAACAAGATTTGTCTTTGTATAAATTTTTTTGTGTTATTATTTTCTTTATTATAGAAATTCACAGTCATAAGTTTTCAATACCGTTAGTTTTGTATCCTTTTATTGGAAAAAAAAAAGGGGTGTCTGTTATATTTCTCATCGATTCTCTATACACTATTTTATGAGTTATAATAGTCAGTAGTCCCTTTACGTTTAGTTTTGGTATTAAACTATAATAGAGTGAGGAAAATCTTACCGTCAGTATTTTTTCTGTTCGATAATATTTACAACTTCTCCTACATTTCTTTTATCCTTTTAGAGTACATCACAAACACCCTTACATTTAACTAAAAGGGTGACACCTCTTGTCATACCGCCTAAGAGTTTCGTATTTATCTTGATAGTATACTGGAACGTTAAGGAGAAGACCCACAAAAAGACTACTTTTACTCTTGTAAATTTTTCTACACACACGGGGTTACAAGTCACATCTTAATAAATATTATCGGTTCTATACCACCATTAGACACAGGTATAGTCTACTTGTCTATTTCTTACACATCATATATGTTTATAACAACTAAAAACTTACCCCGTCACCAATCCCCACGGTTGGAGACTCATCAGTTTTTAGAGGTATATTGATTGTTAGAAGGAATGAATAAGTGGTAGGGTAGTACAGGTGTCAAGGTGTAGGTCTATAATTTGATAGTTGTCTAACACACCATGACATCATAAATAATGATTTTTTCTTATTTCTTTCTTTTTGACATTCACCTAGGTATGTTAAGTTTGGGTACAACAAACACAGTTGACACGTTATCTTATAATTAGTCGAAAATTTTCATTACCTTAGAAGAGTAAACACTGTTCCTATCTCGATCTTAGTCCTGTTCACTGTATCTGATCCTGTCCTTTTTGTTTGTAACATACAAAAGTGAATATATACCTTAGATTTTGTTTGTTTGTTTTCTGTGTATATTTATATTTTTTCGTCTTTCTTTTTGTGTTTATGTTTCTTGTTTTATCATCAACGGTTTCCCCTACACCACCAATTTTATCCACTTCCTCTAATCTCCATATTTTAGTGGATATTTTATTTATTCATTGTCCCTATATCATACGTCTTACTTATACCTCAGTTATAGAACCTAACGTTCCTCTAGTTTGGTCAGGTAAGATTTCCTCTAGTCGGGCACCACAAGAAACCTTCCTTACTACGATTTCGATTTTGAGGTCAAGAAACCGATGGAGTACGCTTCTCAACTGAGTAACCTCTTCTGAGACTACGACCCTTCCTAACCCCCGTCCTCCTTTTCCCCTGCTGTCTCCTACTCTACCGACCTACCGTAGTTGCTGAGTTACCTGCACTCAGACTCACTTGAGACCCTACACCACTACCTGTCCCTCCGGACCGCACGACGTTAAGTACCCCAGCGTGTCAGTCTGTGCTGGCTCGATGACTTGACTTGACTTGACTTATGACATTCTATAATTGTACCACACATTATATATTTTTATAAATTAATGATACAACATATGGATATTTATTATATTACAAGATCAGTTCATATGAAGTTTTATAATTTAAATTTTTTCGTACCGTGTCGATTTCTTTTAATTTACCGTAGTATTGAACATCCTCTATGAAAAATGAGTTAAACTGATCACCTCTTCTCCCTCTTATATAATATAAATGAAAATGAATCTATGTACACACCTTTTATTTCTTTATATTTTACAAATAAAAAAGGGATAATCAGTTCAAAATATGTTTTTTGAGATATATTTTATAAACCGTTTCATATATTTATTCTCAAAGTTTATATCATGTGTATTTTTTATTTTTAAAAGTAAAAAACCGGTCCATGAAAATGGACGATAAGACCATCTACGATTATTCTACTACTTGTTAAGTAAAGTTACTTGATTCCTCTCTTCGAAAACGCTCTGGAACTCTAGACTGGACACAAGAGGAACATGTACATATTAAATCAAAATTACTAATAAAATGATATCCGTAACTCCTAGTTCTTTAAATTGACTTCAGGTTCATAAATTAAACCGAAAAGATTGTTACATTGGAGTATTTAAACTCACATTCATATATTAATTAGAAGATAAACTAGAAGAACGTATAACAGACACGAACATCTATTTCTCTGTAGTTCAAACGTCGTACAGGACAAAAGGAAACCAGTACGTCGTAAATCGACTCACTAATTTCGATGAAAATAAAGATGTACAGACCAAGTTTATTATTAGGTTTCGATATAATCTTATTCAAGTCATGTTATTTGAATATAGAAGTCAAAGAGAACTGAATTCACCTAATATAAAAGTAGTTTATACTGTCCGAAGATTATTGCTGTTTGAGTTGTAACTGATTAGTCTTCAAAAAACAGTGATAAGACAACTAATATAGTACACACACGTATGATTTAGTGTTGTAAGAACAGGATGATAAACGTTGGGATACTTGACATCGGACGCTCCGAAGAGACAGGTACCCTATGCGATTCGTTATTATGGTCTCACCCGATGGTGAGGGAGGAGGTCCCCCGTAGGACTGCTCCCTAACTTGGTGTAAAGAACCCAGAGGATGTAACCGTTCGTCAAATAAACGGTAATCACGGTGGACTCTTCAGAAGCGGATATATAGAAAAGAGTAAAAGAAAGAAAAAAGATGACTTTATATACTTCATAATATATTATTTATAAACACAGGGATGATATAAGTATATAACTTCGAGAGTAGGGGTTACACTGACATAAATCTATATCCCAGATCCTCTTCCACTATCTGTAATTTAATCCAATATTTTCACTCCGGAATTAGGTTATTTAACTCTTTCCTTGTGTTCTCAAGATAGGGGTGATACATTCCTGTATCACTCCTCCTTGGTAGATATTTGGTCCTTCTCTCAGAGTCGTCCTTGTCTTAATCGACCATGGAACTAGAACCTGAAGTGTTGAAGGTCTTGACAACTTTTATCGAAGGACAACAAATTTTATGGGTCAGATACCATAAAAAAAATTAAAAATAAAAATGAAATCAAATGAAATATTATGACATAACCAAAACGGTATATAACTGTACTTAGGTGGTGCCCACATGTACGCTAGGGTTTGTACTTGGGGGGGAGGGTGGAAGGAGGGGTATTGTAGAGAGACCCAGTAGTGGCACGTGGTCAGGGTTCGTACGACATAGGACACAGCCTGTATCTGACCACTAAGCTAAGAATGTACTGTCATATGTACAATGTTACGGTAAGAGGGTTTAGTAGGGTGGGAGAGGGAGAGGGAGAGGGAGACTCAGGTTTTCAGGCAATATGTGGAGACACAGAAAAAACGACAGAACGTATGTCCCAGTAGTGACGGTAGAAGGATTTAAGGTATATATACACAATCATATGACATAACCACAAAAAGAAAGACCGAATGAAGTGAGACATATTAGCCGAGGTCAAAGTAGGTAGAGTAGTCTTGACTAAGTTTACTTAAGAAAAATTACCGACTCATTATGAGGTAACACATATACATGGTGTCGAAAGAATAGGTAAGTAGACGACTACCTGTAGATCCAACAAAGGTACAAGACCGATAATATTTGTCACGACGCTACTTGTCACCCCATGTACACAGAGAAAGTTAAGACCAAAGGAACCACACATACGGGTCGTCACCCTAACGACCCAGTATTCCGTGAAGATAAACGTAAAAAATTCCTTATACGTGTGACAAGAGGTATCACCGACATGATCAAACGTAAGGGTGGTTGTCACATCCTCCCAAGGGAAAAGAGGTGTGGGAGAGGTCGTAAATAACGAACGTCTAAAAACCTAGCGTCGGTAAGACTAACCACACTTCACCATGGAGTACCACCAAAACTAAACGTAAAGAGATTATTACTCACTACAACTCGTAGAAAAGTACACAAACAATCGGTAGGCATACAGAAGAAACCTCTTTACAGACAAATCAAGAGACCTGGTAAAA
The DNA here is from genome assembly GCA_006410555.1 of Capra ibex. Lineage (NCBI taxonomy): Eukaryota > Metazoa > Chordata > Mammalia > Artiodactyla > Bovidae > Capra > Capra ibex. Next base: position 68,881,605 of record SJYO01049755.1, read on the forward strand.
CCTAACCCAGCAAATAAAAAGACCTTAACTCGACGTCCCCAACGAACATATAAAAACTCTAATCAAGAAACAGTCAACGAAGTAAACGATAATAAAAGAGGGTAAGTCTTCCGACAGAAAAGTGGAACGAATATAAAAGGAAACAACATGTCTTCGAAAATTAAAATTAATCTAGGGTAAACAAATAAAAACGAAAATAAAGGTCTTAAGACCCTCCACCTAGTATCTCCTAGGACGACACTAAATACAGACTCTCACAAAACGGATACAAGAGGAGATCCTCAAAATATCAAAGACTAGAATGTAAATCTAGAAATTAGGTAAAACTCAAATAAAAACACATACAATCTTTCACTAGATCAAAGTAAGAAAATGTTCACCAACTGGTCAAAAGGCTCGTGTCAGAGAACAATTTCTCTGACAGAAATGAGGTAACATATAAGAACGGAGGAAACAGTTTCTATTCCACAGGTATACACACACCTAAATAGAGACCCGAAAGATAAAACAAGGTAACTAGATATACAGACAGAAACACGGTCATGGTATGACAGAACTACTGACACCGAAACATCATCTCGGACTTCAGTCCGTTCAACTAAGGAGGTCAAGGTAAGAAGAAAGAGTTCTAACGAAACCGATAAGCTCCAAAAAACATAAAGGTATGTTTAGAACTTTAATAAACAAGATCAAGACACTTTTTATACCGACCATCGAACTATCCCTAACGTAACTTAAACATTTAACGAAACCCATCATATGAGTAAAAGTGATATAACTAAGAAGACTAGGTACTTGTACCGTATAAAGAGGTAGATAATCACAGGAGATACTAAAGAAAGTAATCACAAGATATCAAAAGACATATATCCAGAAATCAAAGAAATCCATTTATATAAGGATTCATAAAATAAGAAAAGCAACGTTACCACTTACCTTAACAAAGGAATTAAAGAAAAAGATGAAAGAGTAATAATCACATATCCTTACGTTCCCTAAAAACGCACAACTAAAATATAGGACGTTGAATTGATATAAGTAACTAATCGAGATCATTAAAAGACCACCTCAGAAATCCCAAAAGATACATCTCCTAGTACAGTAGACGTTTGTCACTTTCAAAATGAAGAAGAAAAGGTTAAACCTAAGGAAAATAAAGAAAAAGACGAGACTAACGACACCGGTTTTGAAGGTCTTGATACAACTTATCATCGCCACTTTCACCCGTGGGAACAGAACAAGGATTGAAATCCCCATTACGAAAGTTAAAAAACGGTAACTCCTATTACAAACGACACCCAAACAGTATATATCGAAAATAATACAACTCCACACAAGTAAGATAAGGACGAAAGACCTCTCAAAAATAGTATTTACCTACAACTTAAAACAATTTCCAGAAGAGACGTAGATAACTCTATCAGTATACCGAAAAAAAAAAAGTTAAACAATTACACCACTTAATGTAACTAACTGAACGTCTATAACTTCTTAGGAACGTAGGGAAGAGGTCCTATCTAGTGTAGGACCCGGTATTTAGATTTGAACTATTTAAGTTTTTTTTAGCTTTAGGAAGGTTCGTGGAAAAGACTGGTATTACGTAATTCTAATCTAGAGTTAATGTCCTCTTTTTGATAATTTTTAAGGTTGTATACCTCCAACTTGTTGTGTGAAGACTTATTGATTGTTTAGTGTCTTCTTTAGTTTTTTCTTTAGTTTTATACGTATCTTTGATTACTTGTAGTTTTGTGTTGTTGGGTTTTGGACACCCTATGGTATTTTCGTCACGATTCTCCTTTCAAGTATCGTTATGTCCGTATGGAGTTCTTTGTTCTTCTTTCAATTTATTTATTGGATTGAGATGTTGATTTCGTTGCTCTTTTCCTTCTTAACCTCTTGGGGTCACAATCATCTTCCTTTCTTTAGAATTTTTAATCCCGTCTTTATTTACGTTTTCTTTGTTTTCTCTGGTATCGTTTTTAGTTGTTTCGGTTTTCGACCAAGAAACTTTCCTATTTATTTTAACTGTTTGGTAATCGGTCTGAGTAGTTCTTCGTTTCTCTCTTTTTAGTTTAGTTATTTTAATCTTTACTTTTACCTCTCTAGTGTTGTCTGTTGTGTCTTTATGTTTCCTAGTATTCTCTGATGATAGTCGTCAACATACGGTTATTTTACCTGTTGCACCTTCTTTACCTGTTTAAGAATCTTTTCATGTTAAAAGGTTTTGACTTGGTCCTTCTTTATCTTTTAGAATTGTCTGGGTAGTGTTCGTG